>CM060840.1:54827500-54937500 GCA_030762175.1 Metallyticus violacea | reverse complement strand
TTTATTACTACATTTCTTTGATATACTTTTAACAGATATGCATTTTTCCTTTTTGCAGGTAAGTTACACCTTTTCCTTCAATCACTGGATACCACAACTTTAAATATTCCCAGGAAAGTGGAGATGCAGTTCCAAAAGTATGTAACAAAAACACTACAACTAGCTTACGTATACAATGTTTCGTTATTTCATTTATGCATTCGTTTCTCTTCAATATGACAGAACTGCATTTATGTCCCCACGTGATCGCAGTTTTTCCATATGCCATCTTTGACTGTCCTTTCTTTTTCTTCAGTAATCTAATGGGTGCTCACTGCTCAAAGCAATGAGATCGAATCCAAGGTGAATAAGGCCAAGCACCGCTAAAATTTGCGCACAAGTGCCAGCCTGCGGGAGAGTAGCCTAGCTGGTGAGGCGTGAGATACGACCACCCACAGTGTCGCGCACTTATACCAGTGCAGATGAAAGAAAACATGTTCAACAATCCTCGCGTCAAAAATGCAAGTGCTTTTACATCGCTCAAAATTAACTAACTATTGGTAAATCACTTGTAGAAATAAATAAAGCAAAAACACTAACAAAAGTAATTGCAGGCTAGTTTCAAACACCAATATTCATCCCTGATGTACACTAACGGTCATTAATTTCACTGCACCATATAATTTCCTAATATTTCTAAGTACAAAACAAACAAATGAACTCGGAAACATGTTATTAGAGCAAACATACAATGATGGAGACAAAAGATATCGATTATAAACAACAAAATTAAAACTGTTTAACTTTAGTAACTTCTAGTAAACTGTAAAGTAATATAACGATTGTTCATATTACAGTAACACGGCCTATTTCCGATTTTCGAACTAATTCGCTTACATTCGTTCTTCTTATAGAGCATACATCATTTTAAAACAATTTGTTGCCAAATTCTGCCAAGTATTACATTAAATAGTCGTTACTTTTTTCAGTTTTATTCTATTCATATTCAGAAAATTACAATAATCCATGCATAAGGGGTGAAAACTAAAATGTAATCAACACTGGTTTTAAACTTCTCCCTCTTTATCTAACTTTATTAATTTTTATTTAAATATTTTTTAACTACCAATATGAATGTCATTCATATTGGTAGTTTTCGAAATTAAAGTTCATAGTCATTCAAATGGGTAGTTTCCGAAATTAAAGCTCTGATTATTCAGTTTACTTAAATGGAATTAGTTCCCTATTTTGTTTCTTTCTATAAGAATCCTTAGTGGTAGAATATTACACATTTTTTCAACAATGTAATATGTGTCTCAGGAAAAAGTTTTTCAGTTAGGCTCAGTTTCTGAAAACTGAAAATTAGTTCTGTTTGCAAACAACAGAATTAAAATTATATTTATTACCATGTTTTTAAGGGCATACCGCAAAAATAACCTTCCTTAGAAGAGAGAGTATTTTTAAATTCATAAGTCGAATATTTCTTTTAAGAAAAAGGAAAATTGTCATATTAGGCATTGGTTTGTAATATGTTTGTTGATAAATAAATAATAGCCCCAAGTTTATTTAACGAATTACCTCCAAACCAGTGTTTCAATAGCTTTTAAATTGCAATGTTAGTTTAGGTTACAAACAAAATAGTAAAATGATTATTGAAAGTGCAGAAATGGAACTAGAGTCAACAAGTATATATAAAATCATATAACAATCGAAAACACGAGTTCCACTAAATTAATAAATGTCCTGTGATAGAATGTTAATGAAAATATACTCTTTATGGACATGCAGAGAAAACTTCACACTCCCTTCAGCCGTTTGTTCAAGAAGAAAATGAAGCTTTTTCTTTGGTTCAAAGTAGTGTGCTAACAGGGACGATCCATCAAAAAGGGCCAGATGGGCCCGGTGTCTCCTCCCCCAAATGTCATAATTATTTACCACAGTCTGTTCTCCTGGTCAACTTTTTAAACAAAAATGCATGGAAACAGCTATGTATAACCAATTAGTTCTTAATTATATCTTACGCCTTTCTTCTCCACTGTTGTAATAGTAGCATACGGGTCCTACGCGAGGGTAGGTATGGGGCCAACCCGGAAAATTTACGCTTTAAACTTATACCTTCATGAGCCAGCAGAGATTTACAAGGACTTACGTTATTTACAGGATCTGTATTACTTCGAGAACCTTCTTTACGATTTTTGAATAAAAGTTTATCTTTTGGCATTTTGCAAACTGTTCCAGCTGATTTTAAACAAAACTAATAGGTAACAGCAACAGAAAGTTGGAAACAGTTGACATTCTGTGAGCGTTCGTCAGTGTGGGCAATGTATAAATATGCCATGAGAGGAAAAATTACCTAAGCATAGAAATTTGAAAATAAAACTGAAACATTTTGAAGTAAGGAACTACAGGACAAAAAGGGGGCGTGTCATCATTTGACCCCTGATTTTTAAATGGGATTTAAACATTCATTGGGACTGTTTTGATATAAATAGTACCGAGCTTATTATGAAGTAAACTATTAGCAATGTAAATATGCAAGGAAAAATAATATTTGATCACATTTACTGTACCATCTCCCTATTACTGTTAAGTTACAAAAAGTATATGTGTTTTGTGACTTTTTTGGTTTGAAAAAAAAAAAAAACACCTTGGCTGATAGCGTATGAAGTGAGAAACGTATCTTGTCTATAGGAATGAGATTAGAAAAGAAATAGAAAAGACAAATTGTGTTTCTGTACAGGCCAGCGAAACAACACACTATGTTACATGCTTGTCACAATTTGTTGTGATATTACGATACATCATAAACCGCTTGAAAGACTCATTGCTGTTTCTGAATTGACGGCACAAGGCTTAAGGCACATTTTAACAGATGATTTAGAAGAGTTCCATAAAAACCAGAAGTTTATATCACAAACGTACGGTGGCGCTGCTGTTATGATTGTTGGGGAGGAGTATAAATCTTGCTAAAAGAGATCCCCCCCCCACTTCATTTGGGTTTCAGGTGACACTCCCTTCTACAGGAGCCACGAGCAGCCACTGTATGCTAGCTACATCATACGAAACACAAAGTTTTACAATGCAAGATCTGAAAACTCATTACACTGACCTGTATTCAAATTATGAACACAGAATTTGCATCCATCATTAAACACGCAAAAGATTGAAGATTGGAACAGAGTTCCGCGTAAAGCCATTTTCGTTACATTCTTAGCGGTAGGTGTGCACCTGTTTAGGAAATGACCTTTGTTTCGCGCATGTAAACGTTTACCCCAGAGGCGGTGAAAGAGTGATGGAGAAGAAATGGGTAACACCAGCCTTGGTGTAGCTGTCATGTTGCTAGCAAAACCTTGCCATTATCTTCACAGTGAATAGGCAGCGTCCTGTTCAAGGGTTCAAGGTCATTTCGGCTTAAATGAAAGAATGCCCACATCTTTTCCCACCGCACCATCCCTAACTAAAAATTAACTTAAATTTAATCTTAATATCTTAATTTGTATCCTCATTTTCGAAATATTTATAACATCTGCTTTATAACTCACTGCATGTCTTTAGCATAGAGACGCACAAAAAGTGGTTTGTTGTTGTAAGAGATATTTAGGGGCATTTTCCAATCTAAAGTCCCTTGAGTGAGTACTTTTTTATTTTATCGGTTTCACTTCTTGCCTCCTGAATGTTTTCCGTAACTTATGTGAAAATCTACTTGGAATCCTAATATCAGAGAACTTTTATTTAAACCGCCCACTAACTTTACACGTCAACTACGTTAATGTACGTGAAACGTAACTGAAAATTTTTGTGGCCTGGAATACGTAAAGCAGCATTATCGCTTTGCGCACAACAAACTAATGCAACTGTTTAAAAAGCATGCAAAAGTTTCTGCTAGTTCTGCGTCCTTAGTTCCCCATAAACAAACATACAAGGTCCTCATTTCGCTACACATATGATTTGGAGACGGGAAGTTGCTACGTAATGTCCAATTCACAATGAAAATTCAACCTAAACATAATGAAATAAGGCGTAACACGTTAACTTAGTAGTATGCAGGCACTTACAGCGAAAGACGCAAACATACGTATTAGCCAATCAAAAATAAGAACAAGCGAACATTAACTAACAGCTGATTGAAAATGGCTGCTTGTGAGCAGAAGGCGGTAGCGTTTATGCTTATGCAAAGTGCAGCAACTAATTTGCTTGCAGTAATGTGAGCAAGGATAGCTTTCTTATAATGCAATTAATCTTTTGTCCATTGACGTCATTCTGTCTACAGAGCCACTGAGCCTCAGCTCTCTCTACCATAACTTGCCTTTACACGGAGGACGGAAAGTGCAACTCTTGCTGCCAGCTATTGCAAGTCCCGATCGACGGCGGAGAGTGCCAAACTCTGGGCGTGGCCGCAGTGTTGCATGCATTATTTTTTTGTTAAACATAATGTAAACCTATGCATTGTCTTCCGTAACTTTTAAATATAAATTGATAGGGGATTGTTAGGCGACGGTGGCAAATCTGCTCTATTGGAATTCGCAATTAATTCATATATATATATATATATATATATATATATATATATATATATACATACAAACCTGTAGTTTTTCGTAAATATAAATTGATGGGGGCGGATAAATCACTGTAATGCTGGCAAATTTCCTTTGATTGCAGCAGAAAAAAAAGTTCATGAACATCAATTTATAGCGCATTCTATAGGTTCGCTTGAAAGCTTATTATCTACCTATTTGTGGAACACTGCCTTCGGCTCTCTCCACCGTCGCTTCGGACTTGCAGAGCAAACAGCAAGCGTTGTATTTGATTTCCGTGCTCAGTGTAAGGATAAATTCTACCATAGAGCTCTACCAGCATAGCAGCTGTGTTCTGATTGGCTGATTTCTTAAGTTTAAGCTAGACGCACACACGAAACCTTGGATCTTGCAAGCTTCTAAGTTCACATCTAAGTGTACGTTTATTTTTATGTTTATATGGTTCATTGTGAAGGGTTCCATTATAGTATATAGCATCCAGCTTTTACATTTAAGTTTACTACTTTAACTTACATTGTTTACCCGGCCGGGACCGATGGATTTTTTCGGGGCGTAAAAATCCTAAGTATGGCTTCCTTCGGAAGGGAAGTAAAGCCGTGGGTCCCGTGTCGTACATTTACGGCAGGAAAAAGAACCTCAAGCCTGAAAGAGAGGCCTCTGAGCAAAATTTGTCGGCCGTTTCACGCCCTCAGTTGAATGGGACGCTGATGACCTGAGCTGTTAAAGAACGCCCATAAATAAAATCATTCAAAAAAAAAAACTTTCATTATGAATGGACTCTTAACAGCCTGGCGATCAAATGTATGCGCGTGGAACCCACAATGCTCATTTTTTGTTTCTTTCGTTATTTATTAGTAGTAAATAGTAATTAATATTGTACTCACCATCATAGTAGATGCTCCAAGCGCCTTACTGAAAGCTTTTGAAAAGATTTCGCGACACTTGCTGTAAACTGTCTTCTGAATATTTTGTTTCAGGGTCTTTACAAGGGCTTATTTCAAGTATATGGATGAAGCTGAGTGGCTTTATACGCACTGCTGACAGCTACTCCAACTTGTGGGCTAATCGTGTTAAATATTTTCAAGGAGTAGTTTATAATCGATGGCCTAATTCATCATGCTTATCCTTTTTTTCCCTCTCGGCCTCTTGTCAATGAAAACTTCAGTATTTCAACAGTTAAAAAAAAAAATTCAAAAAGAAAAAAGAGCTCTTTTCCCATCTTGCATATGGGGTCCGACGGGGGTACTCATATCTTCCATTTAAAGTTATTGATTTTAATATGCAAATATCAACAAGTAATGTCAGAATATTGTTATTTGTAAAAGTACAACACTTTTCTCATCTTCTCTGAAATTCTTCCAAATCACACACACACATGAACAGAGTCACCATCATTGCCGATTGCGACCCATCGAGCACAAGCACTGTATCGAATCTACGCCTCTTCTGGAAAGTTTTGACAATAGAGGCAGCCATCATTCTCTTTGAAATCTACACTGTTACCTGAAATTGATGGTAGATCAAAATTTGATGCTTTATTGTTGACCCTGAATTTTTGTGTTTATAATTGCTTTATTTGGTTTTCTTGTCCCTAGAGAATCCAGTTTCAGTTTCGTTGTTGCCTCTGTTTTCTTTTATTTAGGTTTTTTGTCTGTTCGTTTTTTCGCAACGTTTCGTTCTAAAGTTGTTTGGGATAGGTCAAATTGACGAGCAGCCTTATTGTAGTCCATAGATTTATTTGTTACCTCCTCTACAGGTCCTTGTATTCATACTTCAGACCATTCCCTTGCTGGTTGTCTTTATTTTATATGTTCGAACCATCTGAAACAATGACAACTAATATCATACAAGTTCTGTAACAATATTTAAACGAAAAAGTTTTTATCATATATAATAACTGACACACATTACAAGTTGTAGCATGTAAATATAAACAGCGGTGATGATCTTCCCCAGATGAAACGTTTAGGTGATGCTGTCATATAAGAAATGATTTACATTAGAAACAAAATAAAGGCAGTTCAATTCAAGAACTGAATCCAGTGTGAGTCAAAACAAAGGCTAATGTTTACTGTTGGTGTTCGAAGAAGCATTGCCTTCCACAGAGAAATATCCACTTCCCGGTCTTTTTCTTCCTTCCCATCTTTCCCCTGGTTAGAAAAATAAAAAAGTTGAGCGAAATATTGTTTTTCAGCTGTAAGCTGTACACGTGGATCCTCCCATTGTTCCCCTATTTTCAAACTAAAAACTATACTTGCCAATGGAGGTGGTACTCCTGGAAATTTAAGATGTGTACGGTGTCTTCTCTCTTACTCTCTCTCTCTCTCTCTCTCTCTCTCTCTCTCACACACACACACACACATACACTAGGATGCACATGCACTTGCAACGTAAACCTTTGGCATAATAAACACGACTGACAATCTAAATTGCTTCTTACTGTAAACCTGCATCCATTGAAGATAAATCTATTTTCAATGTGGGCAGTGGAGTGAGAGCACGGTATAAAATTACAATGACTATTTCACTTACGTGACGTCATCATAAAATCCTCCAATGAAATGAAACAAAATTGTGAGTTTTGAGCAATTACAGCCCAAAATCGAGGTGAAATTTCGTAAAGTTTTATCAAATTACTTTACTGTGCGACGTGCAATTGCCTTCTGTAGTGTAGCCAACCCCATAATCCCACATACTTTCTGAGCACACATCATTGACATTACTTTTGCTAGCTTAATGTATATTCACTCATTCAAACAATTGTTTTTGTGTATTCAGACAAACAGTCTGAAATCATTTTGTAAATTGTGTAACAACATTTGCCTAAGCAACAAAAAAATTTAATAAACACGATGTTCAGAATGGTAAAATGTTGTATCTATTTTGTTATTCTTAGTTGGTATTGGTAAATTGAACAGCAGCGATTATAATAGTTCAATTTCATTCTCGCAGTTTCTGAATAGGCAAGTATTCATAAGCAAGTATATCATTTTATACAATATTTAATATCCTGTGCGCGAATTTCAAATATACAAAACTTTTATTCTTATTCTATTCATGAAACAGTCCAAAACCTGTGTTTGGCTCTTTTCTATTGGCTTTATTGACAATCAACATTCATCTATTGCAAGTTAAGTATTCATAATATAAATAAATAAATACTGCAGTGCTGTAAATCAAGTTTAGGGGAATAATATTTAAATTTTTATTTTATTCGTAAATAAATACTGCAATGCTGTAAATCAAGTTTAGAGGAATAATATTTAAATTCTTATTTTATTCGTGAAATTCAATCTGAGACCCTCTTGTGATGTTGTATTTGATAATTTTTTTCATAATAGGTTGCTGCAAAACATCTGTTCAGACGATGCTATCAATTTATTTAATTAATGTTCTTAGTTTTAATATAATTACCATTTGGCAGCAGTTGGCACGTTTTGATATATATAATATAAATTTCAATTCTATCTCTGAATAATTAAAAAAATTGCGAATGTTTTTAATTTCACTTAAGTATTATTTACTTAACCGAGTGTTTTGCACAGTGCAGTTATTCCTTCAGTTATTCTCGTTATTTCATAAATTAAATTTATTCGCCTTCAAGTTATTTTATTTGTGTACACTTTTCATATGTTTACGTTTTATGTTTACGTTTAATTCCAATATTATGTACTGTAAACAATTATAATTAGCTAATAATCTAATATAGTAGATGCATTACATCAGTGTATGTGCTTATTAAATTAAAACCGGTTGAGTGGTACTCTGTCAGCAGCAATTAAACGCTTCTTTTTATTTTGTTCTATTCTGCTCGCACTTTATCCTCAGAAGGAACATTGTGGGGAAAACGAGTTTATTTCCTTGCTGTCTTATACTTTTTCGTAACGAGAGAATGAAAATGTATGAGCGAACAATAACAATTCTAGTATTTAAGGAAAACAAAGATGTGTGGGATATTTTGTATTTATAGACTGCAAGCGTAATTCTGCGTTTGGGCTCAGTAGCTCCAAGAAGCAACATGTAATGAGCACGGAGTATTGCTTGGCGATAACCCACAACACTTAAATAGCTCTCCTGGAGGCGCCTTGATTGTAGCTTGAACCGTTTTGATTCGCCAAGCTCTTCGCTCAAAGCAAAGGTTCTAGATCGACGAATACTTAACCTTAACATATGCCCAGAGGGACTAAAGACAGGGCTCTACTTATGAGCTTACTAGGGGAGCATTACGTACATGCAAGCTACCAGCGATGGTTATTAGAAGGCATAACAAGGTAACCAGTACATCACAAAACAGCGATCCATTTAAATACCAGCCAAAGTACAACGCTGTTGCTATGTATACACGTACAACTGGTTCCGTGGGGTCTTCAGTTCGCCAGCGACTGCCGAAATGAGCGATTTTGTGTTAGTAGGAAACGGAAGAATGTTAAGAAATTTATGGAGAAATAGCTTCAATAAATAAAAGATTATACGAGGGCTAGTCAAAAAGATTGATTTTTTTAAATGCAATAAATACACTAGACTCAGTCCAGATTTATTTATTTATACATTATCCTTTCCCTTTTCCTTTCAAAATATTCTCCTTTGAATTGCGTCTGTCAGTCCTGGAACAGGCACTGAAAGTCATTTTTTGACATCTTCAAAACTGCCTCAGGCTTTTTCACGACGGCCTCGAAAGTGCCAAAATGCCCCCGCCCCCCCGTCCTTGGCTCCTTTTTCAGAAAGAGATAAAAGTCACTGTGGGCTAAGTCTGGTAAGTATGGAGGATGGGGGACACATTCCAAGCTTTCACTCGCACCATCAGGAGGCAGTAATCTTGAGGACCCACCTCTCACAAACGCGCTCATCTTCAAGTGATGCTGCAGGATCGAAAAGGTACTACCATGGAAAATGTTAACATGTCTGCATATCTGTCAGTTGTTATTCTACGGTCTTCACGAACAATGACGCTACCTGTGTTAATTATAGTTTTGTTTCCTGCTGTTGCTGGAGCTCCTTGACCGCCTTGCTTTGTTGTAGAAACATGGCCCTCCTTAAATTCCTTGAACCCTCAAAGTGTTGTGGATTGTAGCAGAACATCATCGCCATATGCCCGCTGCCACTGTCGGATTGCTGCAAAGGAAGCAAAATTTCAGTGCAACACATTGCTCTTCACCAATACTCCAGTTTGTGTGTAGGCAACTGGCGAACTGACTTTTCTCGTTCTCTGTGTACATAACGCATGCGCGATGAGCGAACTTCTTTTTTTTTTTATTCACCAATCAGGACTGATCCTTTTCATCATGCAACATTGTTTCAACAATGTTTCTTTTCTATACGCGATTAAAAAATAATTATAATTATCTTTGTTGACTTGCCCTCGTAACTTAACACAGAGGCAATAATAGCATAGCAATCAATATAAAAGAGATAGAGAGTAATTTGTACAAAACAAACCCAAATAAGCAAACATCTGTTTTGTGCTTAAGTGCAACGCGCGACATAGTTTTGTTTACAGAGTTTGGTAGGACATTTTGAGTTCAAATGATGTTAGTAAAACACGATTGATAGTACATGGCAACTCCCTAGAGCTTTATCATTGTCTTTCTGCACTAATTAATTATTAGCAAAGAATAACGTTAGCTTGTTTCTGCTGTGATGGAATAGGAAGCTTATTAGCATCGTGCAAGACATATCATTAGTTTCCTTGATCGAAGCGCATCACTATCCGGCGGCACTGATGTCTGTCGACGGAAGAGAGAAAAGAAAGGCAGTGTAGCAAATTGATGCTGTATTGAGAAACCCGCGTGCACGCTGTTTGTGAAAAAGAAAGCGTTTTGTGCTTGGGAAATAAAAAGCCCACCCAGTACGCAAGCACTCTCTCTCTCTCCGTCTCTTCTTTCCTTGCCGGTCTCCTCCTCTCCCTGATTTATTTGTCTGTGTCAACGTGCCGCGGCAAGGACAGCAGTTTGTTGTTTCCTTCTCCTTCTGCACCTATCGCCCTTCTCTCCGATGCAATTCATTGCTCATCTGAGATTTGCTCAAATGAAGAGTGGCAGAGAAACATCCCACCGGCCACCGAACTCCCCAGTGTGAGGCCCCAGGTTACAAAGTTTCGTAACTTTACTTTCCAGTATCTCCCAAAGTGTAGCATTAACGTCATAGGTTTCTGCACTTGTTGCGATTATATTTTATTTGGTTCAAAGTCTGTCATTTCTTCGTCCTTGATCGTGCATTAAACTGTTTCACGCTGGAGCATGCAGCCCAGTCATTAATCTGCTTAACTTCAGAGTGTCCTTACTATTTTCGTGATAGACTTGTAAGTGCTTGAGGTGTTGAATAGCTAATATCCACGCAATGGGCCTGTACCTTGTCTCTCGGCGTCACCAGACCTAAATCCCTTGACCCCTTACTCTCAGGACCTGGTGTCTGAGGACGGGGAACACCTTTCACGTGCATGCTTGCTGTAGTTGCTACCATCCCCATGGAAGTACACGCGGCATCTCGGGTGTTGTGCGTCGCGTCATGTAGCTGTTATACTTTTTATGTTGCACAGTAAAGGTGTAACATTTGTAAATAAAATCATTATTAATCATAATTTCATTGATTTTATTGACTTCGGCAATGAACATCATATGACCCGACACATTCTTTTAGATAGCTCCGTCATAATTGCTCGTGGAATGTTGCTCCTGTATTTAAATTAATGAGTATATGTTGACTTTCGCGCTGTTACTGAAAGGTATTTTCCCTATATCTTTATAGACACGTTTTAGGATGAGTTGAAATACGGGCGTCGGGGGCGTCATGTGCATGTTCAGTAGCCGAGACTTCAAGTACCACATGAGCCAACATGCTTTATTACTAAAGCCCACTACTGTGTTATATAAAAGCAAAAATATTAAACTTTTAATTTTCAACAGTGTTTAAATCCTATTTTTACTGAGGTAGACAGACAATGGTGAGACACGTATAAAAATACTTTTTTTTAAGGAAGAAAACTTTATAGATTTAAGTTTAAGGTATATGTTCGGCATTTGCCATTTATGAGGACCATGGACAACCTGAAAAAAAAAAAAAAAAACGTCAATCAGGGAGGACGGTCCTGATTCCCTTTCACTAGTCTGTGCCTTAATAACCTCGGCCATTCGTGGCGGTGAATATTTTAATGATTTCCCAATAATATTATATGTGTTAAATAACGCACTAAATATAAGCAGTATTGTTATACATGACCTTTGAGAATTTATAAAAATAATCTTCCTCAATGTCAGAACTATTTAGGATTCAACACTGCCTATGTAGTTTGCAAAATTACTCTTGATAAAAACAAGATACTGTTGTAGAGTATATTTTCATAACTCCCTGGCAGAGCCACCCTAACTATCATTTTATTATTATAATCATCATTGTAGGGTCGGACATGAGACATAGCTCACAAGGTTTATCTAGTAACGTTCTGCCTATTGCTAAACAGAATTAAATAAAAATAGGACAATAAAGAATCGAGCTGTACACTGAAAACACAATTGCTATTGACTTCACTTAAGGCATTTTACTAACAGCTATAATTTAAAGATGGACGTCGACCAAGATGGCCATACCGAAGCAGATGGTGATACTCCCCAGGAGTAGCTTGTATAACGTCCACTCTCCTAAAGATTCACTCTCGACTCGACTCGAAATCGTTGGGAATCCATTCATCGTCTCCCTATTGCTCATGTGCAGATTCATTTTCCCTCACTAACGATCCCAACCGTCACTTTTTTGATGTTTAACAGATTCAGTATTACAATGCACATACTAGTTTCGGGCGTTGTCACCGCCCCCCCCCCCCGTGCCACAATATTAATAATAAAGGAACATTCTCTTAAGAAATCATGGGAAGGAAGGTGAATATGAAATGATTGGATTCTCGCTAACGATAGTTGTGTTTTAGAGTTAAGAATTGGTTTACTAGAAAATGCTAGAAGGATTTAATGCGCAAAAAGTTAACTCGAGGAAACCAAGAGGATGATGAAGAATAAGGAGTACGAATAGAAGGTTGGAAAGTCATGTTTTGGAGAAAGATGTGTATAAATGTAATAAATTAAAATGCGCATAGCTTAGCATTGATGATGGTAATGCAATAAGAGAACTGCATGTAAATATTACTCTCTAAGGATGGGTAATTGCTGTCTCTATATAGCTGGCTTCTCTGCCTTTCCCACACTTAGTGGAGATAGATATTGAATCACATGCAGATCGCTACAGGCATTACCCCAGCTCCCACTTCGTCTGAAGTGCACTGACTTTCACTAGCAACTACGGTGCGATCCAAGTAAAAAATTGTTTCCCCATTGGCAGTTATTGAAGCTTAATCTCACAATTAAATAAAATATTGTGATATATATAGTACGAATATTAAAACTCGTAACATGACCTTCGTCGATCTGTTTTGTTTTGGCCTTTAAGCTTCTTACTAACGGTTTAAATTTTCGTTCGATAAACTTGTTTTCGTGCCCATATTTTCTTATCGTCTAACGCTGTGCACCCAGCAACCCCCGAACGAGGAAATAGTCGCTTCCACTCCTTGAGCTTAAAAGATCCTTTTTCAATTTAATAATGCTGAGAAAGGAAAAAACCCAATCCCTTGCAACGTAACATAGCCTCTTTTTTTCCCCACGACTCTATGTTAGCCGTTTTAACAACTATTTTAAAATAGATGAAATGTGTATTGTAAGAGGAAGAGATAAGGCACAAATAAAAAAAGAGAGGGAAAGAAAAAGTAGAAACCTCACATTTCAATCCGACTAAATAGAATTTACTTGCAAAAACCTATGCCATATACTTCAGCTGTCATTAATTCGTTTCATTCATTATCATATGACATGTTTCACTTTAGCTTGGAGTACCAGACTTAATTTCTGAAACTCGAAGAGGTAAAAACTAGGTTTTTGGGTTCGTTCTTTAACACTAAATAAATCTGGAAATTTAAATACATTTTCAATTTGTTATGTACCGGATGAACTAAATATTTTAGGACCGTTACCGGAATTTCGGCTATTGGCGGACACACTACCCAGCGCCGGTAACGGATATAGCACTGTATCGGTGAATAAGACTGTTTTAATGATGTAAAATAATTACAGTGAGATTAGTTCGGTTAGGGCCGGCAGAACGCGGCTACCTGTTGGTAGAAACCAAACTCAAGGTGGTATACTGCATGTGCAAGTAGCAACTTGTATTTAGTTTGAGAAAGACTTGCGTTGTTGTTCAGTGCTTTCATTGCTCGAACTATTCTTTGTTGTGCCACTGCATAAGTTAGTCGTGAAGAGGGTTTTTGTGATGTTTTATGTGAAAACTGACCCTTGGAGAAAAGTGGTAAAGGCTATTCCAAAGAAAATATCCGGCAATCGTGTTCTACATAGAGAAACAGTTCGTCAACTTGTTAAAAAGTTACGAGACACAATGACCAGAAAATTGTTCCGAACGGAAGAAAAGTCAAATAAAATACAGAATTTTCTTATGCAAATGCCGACAATGTATTGCCTCTGGGGATTCAATTTTAAAAATCTCTTATAACGCAGGTTAGTACCTAAAATTATCAGTTTTAAATACAGTATCACTTTATGCTTTCAGCAAAAATTATTTATATAAAAAGAAAATACTAATTTTACGCGCAGCGACTGTATCTTCCTCTCTTCGGTTGCGGCGGCTGCGTTTTCCCAGCAAGCATCCGCGTTCAGGCGGCCCGTAACTCAAGTAATCTTATTTTAATATAACAGTTTTAACTCCTGCTAGGTTTCAAGCACTAATCACCTTTGCTGTTGTAGTATATGTAGCTTGTAATTATTTCTTTTCTATTATCGTACGAAGTTTTTCTGTTATAAAATTCACATGGGCTTATTGAGGGAAAACACACTTTTACTTGACCACTCTGCCATCGTTCATTATGGAGAGCTTACAGCAACTGTGAATATTATGAAGACTGTTTGCTAAGTGACTGCACCACGAACGAAAATTAATCTCCTACATTTTCTCTCTTTGTTCTTTCGATTGTACATAGACGTTCACCTGCTTTTCTTGTTTAATTTTTATTTGTCAATTGATTACTATAAACGTGTTTGTAATTGATTATAAGGTATATGAGCCATTATAAAATTCTATTTTTTGAAGGCAAAATCAAAGCTAGATGTTGTTCATGGTGAATCTTCTTCTTTTAAAATGTATTACACATAGAGTGCTGAATTTAAAGGCGATCGAACTATTTGTGAAGATGAATATCGTAGTGAACGACCCACAAAGGCGGCAACAGAAGATATTATTGGAAAAAATTCATAAAATCCTTTTGAACGATGTGAGTTTAGAGAGGTATCGGACATGGTAAAGGTCTCAAGTGAACGTTCTCCCAACTTCTTGCATGAACACTTGGGTATGGGGTAACAATGTGCTACCGCGTTTGCTCTCAGTGGACCAGAACATCTCAGCTGAATGTTTGGGTTGTTTCAGATATAGCTCAAGGGACACACAAGTCAGAAGCTGCCCCAAAGAAAGCAAAGACACCATCTGCAGGGAACGTCATGGCTACTGTATTCTGGGATACCAAAGAATTGTTCTAATTAACTAATTAAAATATGGAAAGACTATCACCAGTGAATAGTTTCCTAATCCAAATCACAGACTCGCAAATCTGCAGTTGGAATGGATAAAATTCAAGTACCGAGGTTGTAATCGTTGCAGCATCCAACCTACTCACCACATTTAGCCTCTCTGACCTTCCCAAATCTCAAAAAAGAAAAAAAAAAAGTCTGGAAAGAAAATATTGCCTGGAAATAGTGAGTCGATAAGTGCTGTAAATGACTATTTTGCAGACCTTGGCATGTCTTCTGCTTTTGAAAGTCCCTGAGAAAAACTGAGAGCATCGCTAAAATTCCCTGAGCGACAATTGTGGTGCCATTCTCTATTCCAGTCAGTTGCGAGGAAATTTCGATGGAGTGGACAATTGAGAGTGAGATTTCATTGAAGAGTGCAGCAATGGTGTGCAATGGTGAGATTTTCAGCGCCTGGTCATGTACTCATCTTCAAAACATACATCAAAAACAGAACGATACAGGCATTTAGGGATCATTTTTCTGGCAGCCCGGTTCCAATACGAAGAATAATATTAAATTTAGTATAGAAGTTCAGATAATATAAGAAGTTACATTAGCGCCCTCCTGATTTCGCAGGTCTTGCGGCTTGTGCTTTTTATGTCTAGGAGACATTGAAAAATAAAGTATACTCAACTTATTCACGCACACTGAAGGAACATAAACGTTCGAAACGAAATTAGATCCACTGGTATTGGAAACCGATAAGTGTCGGTGATAATTTTCTAAAAGACGTGAATTGCATACCAGCGTGCAGGGTGAATACCAAATTGTATTATTTAATATGTTGTGCCTAAGCTCTAAAATTGTGAAGCTCTTGAGTGCCGCGAATCTACGGTAGAAAATCCTGGCGGCAACACAGGATCTAACTATGTATCGGGACGTTTAAACTGCTCCCACTGTATAATGACTTTGGAATGCTGTTAGGGGTTACTTTGAGAAGTAATGTATTTTTTAATTTACTTTAAAATAAGAGTATTCATAATTCCCTCGGCTATCATTGTGGAGCATGTTCTTGTTTTCTCATCTTCTAGTGGTACTCTGCATAAAGATAGTTAGGCTTTTTAGAGCACAGAAACATGGGAGTTGACGTAAATTTTGTGGCGAAAACAGGAGAAACTTAAGGTCAGTGTCTTCACCCTTGTGCGACATTTGAAATTACTGGGCCGTAGTTCCTGCAGTAACATAAATTTGTAAGGTTTTAGCTTCAGTAACACAAACCCCAGGAAATACCCGTTTGCTGCGAAAGATCCCCTAGAGATTTAGTAGGGAAATTTTCCAAGCGATATCCAGCACCGTTCAAGTTTCCCTCGTCTTTGCTCTTTTTATTTCTAAAATTTCAGTTCTCTCGCAATTTATTCTCAAGGCATGAGATCTTTGAAACCATACGTTGGAATGTTCTTTCCTTAAAAGCAAACTTCCCTTGCTTAAATAGTTGGCCAAACGACTGATTGTCCAGGCCTTGTTAAAGAGCAGGATACGAATTCAGTCAAGCTGCAAGAACAACATGCGAGCACGTATTGCGAGAAGTTGTCGGGTCGTGCAGCAGGGTCTGCCATTAGTCATCTAATCTCGCCACGGTGCGAAGTACACTTATTTATTAAGTAATTAGATGTAAGATAAAGCGATTAGTTGACTGGAGCACAGTCGGCTTAGTCGTGTCACGCACAGTTTATCTTCCACACTTATCTTCCTCCGTGCAACTCTCGGAATGTCCGCCCGCCACTGACCCAAATGTTACTTCCTAGGAAAAACTAATGCCCTGATGTTTGTTTTGGGTTAAGCCGCCTTCTGTAAACAAACATGCAGAGAGATCGCTTATGGAAACACTCGTCAATCAGCTTACCACCGAAAGAGTATCATGTAATATTATTAATTGTATTTTCATCGACTTACAGCTGGCATATGTACATGTGCTTAATTACTCTGAAAAACAGATTTTAACCTTTATCGACCGCAATATGAGTGGAGAGTTAGCCAGCACTTTCGGTGTATTAATATATGTCCTTGTAAACTGTAGTCTTGTAACTTTCTGTTCCACGAAAGAATGTGCAACACTTGTAAAGTATTTGTAAAAAAGTTACAAGTGACGTCATATAAGAGCAGATGGAGGAACAGCTGTTTGCTATACATCACCATACCTTGGTTTAAGTTATGCCCACTCCTTAGTAATAAATTCGTATTTTTAATGTACAGAACGGATTAATGTCATTCCTGCAAAATAGGTATTTAATTTTTTCTAAAATTAATGATAGTTCAAATATTTTATGATGCATTTATCAATCATAAGCGTAATAGTTCACTTTGAAACGACGATCGCACACGAATGCATAGAGATTGCAATAGAATTGAGCTTCCTAATAATTAATTTTATCATTCCATTTAATCATTTATATTTATATAATTGTTTAATATTGTTCAGTAATCACATTTTAATTTTAAGTAAATAAAAAAAACCTGGGAACATTCTGTTAAAATAGACTATTTTAAAAGAGAATAAGGAATGGAAATAAATTATTTTAGCGGGATGTACAGAGAACCTTACAAAATCCAACTAAGATGCTGGACTGAAATATGCATTTAAAAAGTAAAGGCCAATACCAACCATAAACCTTGCTTTAATTGTTCTTAAAACACTTTCTTATACATATTTCTGTTTCTCATTATCACTTTCACCAATACTTCGCAAACTTAGGTCAACGGATTCTAAAAGATATTAAAATTTGCACTAGTATTTGTAGTTACCAATATTCCTACACTATAGAGAAAGCTATGCAAGCTACAAGTGCATGACTAATATAAATACTTTTGTGGAACAAAACAAGGAAATATTACTTGTATTCTTGTAAGTATGGGGTTGTAAAATACAAATATAGCAGAAAACTTTGTGGAACAGAATTCTACTATAACTTCAAGTTACAAGCCCATACACTTGTAACATATTAGAGCATACATTTGAGGAACAAGGCTCAGGTCGATTTATTAACCGCAGAACACTGCTGTACATTTTGCTACTTGAGGAGCAAGGAAAATTGCACCATTTTGCTTGTAGCATGTTATGGTATAGTTAAAGACTATTGTGTTAATTCTCTATGTGGTTCTCATGGACGGAGTATAAACAATTATAAATTGGACTGTTCCTGCGCTCTCATCACTGCATGACACATGACTCGTTTGTTTCGCGCGAATGAGTTTGAACACTGCTCATGAATTCGAACCTCGGGACGTCCACAGTAGCAGTGTTTTCACTTGGTCGATATCATTGCGTCGAATACCATATTTTATGTGCAGGGAAGATGCTTCATAAGAATTTTGGAGAATGACTGGTAAAAAAAATCGAATACAGAATGCACAGGATTTAAACCCAACACCTTTAACAACTGCAACGAAGATCTCCAATCTGAAGGTAAAAAATTCAAAACAGTGACCTATAAACTGAAGTTTTCGTCTTTGCAGAGTTTGACATGATAATATAATTTCAAGATCAAAGAACTATTGTGAGATTTGTGATGTGCCTTGTTTCACAGAGTATCAAACTAAAACAAAGTACTGAACATAACATTTTCATTTACAAGACAGTAGACTTGTATTATAAAATCTGTTATGTTCTCCAACTGGAGCTTCTTTGTGTAGATCTCCATGGATTTGTAATGCTGCTATTCCCGAAAGTATCAGATACTGTCGTGTTTATTTCTGCGTGTGTGTGAGTTACGTAAGACATTGCATTGCAGTAAGCGGAAACGTATTCTTAGTCATAAGAGTCATTGTACTTAAATGATTGGAAGCCTCTTCAAATACTTGTCTACACATCAGTAATTACTTTTCAGAATTTAGCGTTCTCACTTATTGAAAGGAAGGCTAGTAAATTCAGACTGAAATAAAAATATATTGCCATTAGAAACAAAAAGTTAAACTAATGTTCTAAGTTTTAGAATATTCTCAACATATGTACAAAACTTTAAGGAATAATATAATTTTTACTAAAAGGCGCTAGCTTCAAAAATGTTTATAATTATAACAATTTTGCTGAAAACACACAGACATATAATCTGGAATTTAAAGAACTGCAGGATATTTAAATTCCCCGTTTCGGATGATCCATAAACTGTGCAATAAAGGTTAACTTTTTGTTTCGCACTTGAATAGGTAATTTGTATAATTAGCACGTGCTGAATTTAGATTTTTTAATAGTGTTTAACCCTCGTTTTAATTATTGAAGCATCACAGGCGTTGAAACTGATGATACATGAAATACGAGAATGATAAATTGAGAAAATATTTTTTTTAAAGGAAGGAGGCATAGGATACCTTCCCAGCATTTGGTGTTTATGAGGACTGAGGAAAACCTGGAAATATCCTCAGTCACGGAGGGCGGTTCCGGTGGGAATCGAATCCCAGACCTTTTGCTCACAAGTTTGCTCGTTAACGATCTGGGCCACCCGTGGCGGTGAATTTAGATCTAAAATCCAGAATTCTGTATCACATACTTCCTGGAAATTGATTATAATTTTCTAAATATGTATAATTTAAATTTTCCATTAACCGTGTAGGATATAATTCAACCTAATATATATATAAAATTAACGTGGAAAGAAAAAAAATGAATTATCTTTTGTTATAAATTGTTTCAGTCATCTTGAAAAAACATGTAAAAATTATTGAATTTATTCGCATTAAAGATATTCGTTCATGAGAGACCACTTCTTTCTTCTCTACCACATATATCTAAGTTATCCTCCCTTCCCCACACCTGTTACATCTGACACCTTTTCTGCGCATGTCTTAATGTAAGATGAGCTAAAATGCGTGGACAACGATTGCAGGCGGTTTCAGCAACATCTGCTGTCTTAAATGGACAATTTTAACGTAGTTTTATTTCATTAATAATTAATGTTCAGTACGCTTAACAGCGGGCGTAATCGGCCAGCAGGGGCACGCTAGCAATTAACGAGAGAATGAACCATAATGCAGATATCTTATTGGCCCAAAATATTAGCAAAAATTCATTGTCGGTTCGTGATGAGTGCCTTCCATGGAGGTTGATATTTTGTGCTATCCCCAATATAATTATTGCTTAATGTGTTTTTATGATTAAGAGAAACAACAGAATACTTCTGTCTTGCACTTAGTATTTGCGCTTATTATCTGAAGGGACTTGGTTTGCAGTCTCGGTGCAAACCAACATCTCGACAAGGTGGTGTACATTTTGAGAAGCGCTTGGAGGAACCTCTTGCCATGTCATTGCATGTTATGAGCCACTTTAAATGTCACCTCTCGTTACGTGCGTTTCCAGCATGGATTGCCTCGAGTTATGCAGACTGTTATTACTGTTTTACAAAGTGGAATAAACTATTTTAAAAACTATTAGATAGTCATATATGAAGTTAATATTAACAGCAATCATGTTAGGAAAACTTGCAGTTATTTCAAAATCAAACTATTACAGTTCAGTAACAATGCTCTCGTGCACTCCGGAGCGCTCATGCAACCATAATCAATAGTATCGTTAGTAATAAGGAGAGGTTGGAAGTTCAGGCATTTATTTTGGTTAAAATAGGCAGGCAAAAGGCACTTAAATTACTGAAATTGACTAGTAATCTAATTAAAATAGGTATTTATCAAAAGTGAAGACAGAAAGTCATATCACTCATTATTAATGAAAATATGTATTAATATAATTATTTTAATTACATATTAAAGTACTTACTTTTCTTGGTTACAAGCAAGAGTAAGATATTTTAACTGTCATAGTCAGCTGCTTGTCAGAACATTTTTCATCTTAGAAAAAGAAGCTCTACTGCCACTTAATTGATTGGAAAATGTTTACCACAAGCTATTTCGGAAGGACTCATACCAGTTACAACAGAACATACACCTTTCAGGGCATTATGCAAATGTTGATCAAGACAAAGTAAAGTAGTTTTGAATATTCCTGGCGAATGAGCAAAAGATGCGCACTGGTTTCTGGTCGAGTTTATTTTTTATTTAAGCGTTTATAGGGAATCCGGTTAGTTTCTCTCTTATTTCCGTAATGAACACATTGTACGGACGGTTTATTGCACAGCTGTACCGTTCTCATCTTCCTCACTTGCAATTGTTTCTTACATTTATGCAGCTGAGAAGTTACAACACCACAAATGTCTTAAAATTGTCTTGCGCAGATTCAGCAGCGCCATTAGCTAGAACTATTCCAAACTACAGTACTTCCCTCATTCTCTCTATTTCCTAGTATGCCCGAGGTAACCATGCGTTCCTTTCACTAATGAAAGTTCTGCTATTTAAAGAGGCTAAAAGAATGGGTTGAGGAGAAAGTTTTTGACTGCTTCTCCCATATAAAAAGGTATTTTACTTAACTTACGAGCTCTGGTAATCAGCTGTTACTGAATGGCAGATAGTGAGTTTTTTGTGAATTTATGAAGTAGTTGCTGTATTTCGTTTTGTGTTAATGTTAATGTAACTTACAAAAACTTATTCTAAATGTTTTACTTAGTGACCATTAGAAGAGAATATTGAATTTTAAAAACTGAGAAGACCAACTCCTAGATTAACTTGAGTCAAACTGTGATTTCCAAAACTTAGGAAGTATACAAACAATACTTTATTACAATTTTGTAAAGATATGCATTGAAGAAACTCGATAAGCACTAAGTAATCGTCTTTAACTTTTAATTATGCTCTTTTGATATTTTATAACGAAGTCACTAGCAAGCTATCCTTAAGTGTTACGTTTAGTTTATACACTGGAGCAGACCCCGACGCAGCTGAGCCCATTGTTTAAAACACAGCCGCCCTCGCATCACTCTGTAACCCCGCGCGCTGATTGTATGCAAAACATGGTTGACCTCGGTCGTTGGAGCGGCGAATCACTTGTCGATGCAGAGCCTGTTTTGTTCTGGCCTGCTTAATCGTATGAGTAATTAAACTGTTAGACCGGATAACGAAGATCAAAATTTCGATAGAAATGTGGCATTGACATAGGCGGAAGAGCAACTGCCAACACGTTTCCATATGTTTGGTAGGTAGTTTTGCCAACAGTAAGTACTGTACAGGCACTAAATATGGAGTAAACTTTTCCCAGAATATCGCTAAATGTTTTTTTTTTTTACATAAAGTCTAAAAGAGAGCATATTTAAGCAACAAGCGGTTGAAAATTACAACATAACTGATTAAAATAGGAAATGGTCATAATTCTCAAGTTGAAATTCTGCCTCGTTTGTACTGATGTACACGGCAAAGGATCCATTGTGTTGAAGTTGATTATGACACTTGTAAATATTATAGACCAGTTAAAAAGAATAAGCATGCCGAATTTATGGTTGTCTCAACATTAGATTACATTAACTGAAAAACCGGCAACACTGAGGTGCGCAAACTGAAAATTTCTGTGAATTAGGACGAGAGTTTGCACATTTACATGCAACAATTAAAAAAAAAAAAAAAATTGAAGTTGCTAAATTAGTTGTAAAATTATTTCTAAAATCTGTCTTAAATTTTATTGCCAAAATATTTATCAAATCCTCCATATTTAACGACTTGACGCTAAAAATAGCATCACTGTTAATAGACATCTCAATGACTGCCAGTCAGTTAAACCTCCCCATAAAACATGGAGCTGGAAAACGTGAAACTGAAGTTTAAATAAATGTAACTTGCTGCATACAGAGGCTGAAGTCAATCCTCGTGTTTAACAGTGAAAATAATTAATGCACATTACATATTAAGGTAGTTATTGTACAATACATCTGTCGATAAAAAGAATGTAATACCTCTAAAATTTATTATCTATTAAAATCGAACAGCTTTTCCAATTAAGTAATTTTTATGTATTTTTGTTATACTACTAAATACATTATTTTTAAAATATTGTAGTTCCATTTTCTGCCATTATAAGCTATGATTATTGGTGCTATTTGTTGTAAACCTCGATAAGTAACACGCATGCGCATTTATGTCATCCGTTTCTTTTTCGTCGTGTCTGAAAATAAGCAGATTTTTTTTTTTTATTGATTTATTTATGGACGCTCTTTAACATCGCAGGTCATCAGCGTCCCATTCAACTCAGGGCGTGAAACGACCGACAAAGTTTGCTCAGAGACCTCTCTTTCAGACTTGAGGTTCTTTTTCGTGCCGTAAATGTACGACACGGGATCCACGGCTTTACTTCCCTTCCAAAGGAAGTCATACTTAGGATTTTTACGCCCTGAAAAAATCCATCGGTCCTGGCCGGGTTCGAATCCGCGATCTTGGGTTTAGGAGGCAAGTATGGTACCTACTACACCACCAGGACCGACTAGGAAGAAGCAGATTAATTAACTAGGACAATATCTTGGGTTAATACAGAATGAGCCCCAAAATCATGGAGAGTAAGAAGGACTGTGAAAGAAATATTTAGGGAGAAAATTAAAGCAAAGTCACTAAAAATAAATTTCGGATTCGGCCTTAGTCCATTTGCTGCTTGACAGATCTGACAAGGGCTCGGTGATTATTCAAGAAAAGTGCAGATAATAAAAAAAAAAAAGCTAAGTCAGATGTACATCTACTTTGTGAAACAAAGGCTTGATAATCCCACACTTTCAAATGTAATGTGAACTTGTCTGGTAAATGCCACAGAAGCAACAACACTGTAGAAGGATAGAATTATCGCTGGAACAAGAATGTAATAGACTGTAACCTAACATATAAGCGTTAGTGAAGCCCTAAGGGACTAGGTACTATTTTTCCAAAGACCAAGACTGTCTGTGGTGCCTCAGTAGTTAAAACGGGCGTTAAACACTACTTACAAAGAAAGGAAGGAGGGAGGGAGGGAGGGAGGGAGGGAGGGAGGGAGGAAAGAAAGAAAGAAAGAAAGAAAGAAAGAAAGAAAGAAAGAAAGAAAGAAAGAAAGAAAGAAAGAAGGAAGGAAAGAAAGAAAGAAAGAAACCGATCGTAAAGTTTGACAAAGATTCCGAATAGCATGAAAATCTGGATGAAACCAGGGATCGGAGAAAATACCACAAAATTTAGGCTACGTATAGAATCTAAGTTAAAATATCAACTGTACAGAAGAAGTAAGTAATTATTATGAAGAGAAAATAAGCAAAATGAGACTTCTTATCGAATTGAAAACAACAAAAATAAAAATTACATTTTTAATTTTTTAAAAATTAATTGGAGAGTGCGATGTTCTTTGAAAACACTAAGGTTCTCTTAAAAACCTGTTTGCTGAGCTAAGTTCTATAAAATCAATTATATTAACCATTGCTACTACTTGTCTTAACGCCCAAATGCTGAAAGTCTGTTTAGGCTGATATCCTATTCCATACGCCCAGAGCTACTATTTTTGCCTTACTCCCAACCACTAACCAAACATACCATTTCAGAGTTACTAAACAACTGTGACTTGTGTTTGCTAACGCCTTGCTGATTGCTGTGACGTAACATGATAACATGAAGGTTGGAGGCAATTTGACCAAAGTAGGAATCCCATCTACACTCCCCACAGGTGTTATGAATAGAAGAAAGTGACCGAATAGATTGCAGAAGTAGAGTTCTAGGGCTGAACGATAATTATTGTATCATTCTGAGAGTTTAGCAGCTATCGCCGATTAAATTAATATATAAACAATTTTTTTTGCGACTACTTTACGAGCAGGAAAGCAGAAAACAAAGATAGAAGTTCCTCTGTTATTTAACATATTGTTGGTAAAGTTAATTAAATTGTTTGTTCTCGGGAACATCGATGTAGATTATTAAAATGAGCACATAGGGTTCAAATTACAACTGGGCCATTGCAGACGGTCGAAGTCAATAGGTCAAGTGAGAAATCCCCTTGCCTCATGGCACACTGTCGTTTCGCAGCGAAAACTTGATTCGAGTGAACTCAAGCGCCATGCGCGTGACGTCAGCTCTCGTGTTTTCAAGTCCCAGAATGGAGCGAAGGCAAAAAATAAAAGAGCGAGAGAAAGAAAAGAGGAATCTATTAAGCAACATACACATTCGCTGTGGACCAAGTGCCTCTGATCACTTGCTAGGTCACGTCTTTCGAGCCGCAACTGCCATCAGCTAATGACGGTTCGTTATTGTTCGTGACCTCATCTGTTCGTATGGATTAGCGATCCTGTAGCCAGAGAAAGAAATGGTTTCTTGTGCTGCAGGGGCGTTTGCTTTGGCTTGCTGCTCCCCCACAAACGGTTCAATCATCGCCTTAACACGTCACCTGGTTCTTGCTAAATATATCTTGAGGGGTGTACACTTTGTAATCTGTAGGTCAGTCTTAAAGCCTTCATCTTGATGCTCAATTGTTTCTAATCACATCTGCTACAGAGAATTGAAAACACTACAGCAATCTTCTGTTATAGAACATTTTGTAATAGCAATAATTTTGGATCAAACAAGGTAATGCGTTTTCCAATGTACGTATTAATATAGATATATCCAACAGAAAAAAAAAAAAAAAAACGAAATGTGCGAGGCTTGTTGCATATATAAATAGGACAAGCACTTCACCTACAAAAATAAGAACAATATATGAAAATCAAAATCATAAATTATATGGAACCTCTAATAAAACAAATAAGAATTGTTTGTAGGAAAAGGATTAAATCTATAGATTTAATCTATATCTATATAGATATAGCTTAATCTATATTATTTAATCTATATCTATATCTATAGGGTGATTAATAAATAAGAAAGTTAATCTTAACATTAATCTTAGTTTTATTAATAATAAAATGATACCAAAGGGTAATTTATGAAAAATATTAATTTTTGAAATTAAAATTTTCTTTCTATAAAGTTTTAAAAATAGTTATTATTTTTTATTTACAAGACCAACTTAAAACTTATATTAATAAGCTAAAAAGTTAAACATTAAAATTGCACTGCCAGTATTAATACAATCCATTAAATAAGAGAATAACAAACATTATAAAAAACTTGCTGAAAAAAATTTCACAGTAAAGCTTAGTAATAAAGGAGAATAAAACTTTATGGAAGTGTTTTACATAAGGGAAATTTTTGCATAAATTTGCGAAATATTGTTATTCATCATTTATTTCAGAAATACTTTTTACATACCTATTTCATTTAATATTTTGTAGAGTAAACATGGAGTGCAAACTAAACATTGAAAGGACATATGTAACTAAGTTTATGGTTTAGTTTATTTACATTATATGTATTTAATCGCATAACAGAATTATACTTTTTATAGTATCACAGATACAAACACTACCGCACTCATTCTTAATCTTTTAACCTGTTGTCTTTTCAGCATTTTACGAAAGGATTTAGAAACTACCGAAAACCGAAAATGATGCACAACAAACGATAAATGCTACTTATGAAAAATTAATAAGGGTGCTTATAGGGTTATACAGTGAAAAGAACAAGATAAAAGAAACAGCGAAAACAAAGGTCATATCTGATATTGGAATGACCTAAGTAACAGCTAACTGTGTGAGGTAAACTAAACAAACATCTGGTCACGCGAAGTGCTAAGGTGATTGATAACTCGCGGCGAGATAGATGAGGTAACCCTAGCGCCATTGCTCTATACATACTATAGTGTTGTAATACAAAGATTTAAACGAGGTGTGTGTGTTTCGTGCAGCCATTAAATTTAACAGCTGCGGATAATACTGTACATACTCGGAAGAAAGAAATAGTTTACGAATAATAATAATAATAATAATAATAATAATATATTGAGCGATATGCGAGTTTTTCTTTCTTTCATACACATTTTATCTCAAATGTGTATTTTTGACTTATCATTTTCTTTCCCTCTCTAGTCCTTTGTATGCATGAATGCCTTGATTTACATATGGTCAATACCTTCAGTGACCATAATGACAAAAGTTGGAAGGAAACGCTTTCATAAATAAATAAAATAACAGAGCTTCTTAAGGGAAACAAAAAATTCTAAATATACCATTTTCTCTATTTCTTAACGTTTTAGAGAACATAACTATTTTATTTCGAAACTATGGACAACGCTGCTTAATGTACTGCATGGTTAATTTATAAGTTTACAATGCACTAATTTAGTGTTTGTTTGCATACTCCATAATGCGAAAACAAGTTCATAACTAGCATTTCTAACTTTATACATCTTTGTTAACATCAACACTCTGGAAATGATATTAAGAGGAACTGGTACAGTGAATATAGTAGAAAATATGAAAATCATTTTTATGTATATTTACATTGTTAATAGTTTACTTCCCAATATAGTATTTATGTCAAAACGGTCTTAAAGAATGTTTAAAAGGCATGTATCAAATGATAACACACCCCCTTTTTGTACTGTAGTTCCTTACTTCAAAATATTTCAGTTGCAGTTTGAAATTCCCAGGCTTATGTAATTTTTTTTCTCTAGTATGCATTGACCATACTGACATGGGTTACAGATTGTCAACTGTTTCCAACTTTCTGTTGCTGTTTCCTATTAGTTTTGTTTTGAAACCAGCTGGAAAAGTTTGCAAAATGCAAGTGATTCAAAAAGCGTAAAAGAAATCCTGGAAGAGGTAAAACAAATCCCTATAAATAACGTACATATACTTATAACTAATATTAGCGATAGTATTAATATGGAAAATGTAAACATTCAGATCGTTATAGGTTTATGTTAGATAAGTCACATGTTGACTCAACTGATAAAACACCTCTAGAAGAAAGTTGTTTTCTAGTTCTAGTGTATATAAGGATAGTTTGGAAATAAGTGACCCAGAAGATAGAGTAACAAGTGGTAACCATATAATAAATTTGAATGTTCTGTCAAGTGCTTTGAACAATTTTGTAAAATGCAACTTCTGTGATGTAAATGGCAAGATTGTGTGGTTTTGTTTATTTCAATTTTTCACAAAATTGTTTTTAAGCAATATAGGTATCTCTAACTCAGAATGTGTTTATGCAATTTAATAGGTTACTGCACAAGCTATATTTATTCTGGTGACTTTTTGCACTCCTATCTCATTATTTGTAGTAGTTATTAAATTAAATTCTCTGAAAAATATATAAAATGTATGAAATTCATAAAATATTCATAAAATACATTTTCATATACGCCAATGCAATTAAAGGTCAGTAGACAACAAAACATATTCACTAATGGGTGTACTAAATTTTACAAACTTATCGCTGATGGTTCTTATACAATATATACCTAAACATGACAAAATTAACATTGCGAAGATAGGGGCTACCCTTAAACTTAGTGATGCAAAAACTAATTTTGCAAACTCAAATTATTTATAACTTTTCAGATGAATTTATACGTTAAAAAGGTCGGAGCTATGAGAGAACAAAGAACATCATCCGTTTTTTTTTTTTTTTGGTACCTAACCATAATATAATGGAAATATATGTTTTCCGAAGCATTAACATAATATAATACATGAAACATAATGCAGATTTTTTTTCCCAGTTACGGGACCAAATATTATTAGAAAAATATCTTCCATTTAAACAAAGAATCTCCCCATTGGTACCGAGCTCTCTTTCAATCTGCACATTAGTTAAAATTCATTTCTGGTTACAGCGACGTCATTACTGATCTTTTGTACTGTTTCTGAGCAGGACATCTGAATCCTACTGAAGGTCTCGAAGGCATGAAGGTATCCCAGTCGCAGGATTCTTTCACTTACTTTCCGAGTCGGGATATCTTTTGATACATGTACTCCATATGGACGTAATCATTAGCATTGACCACGCCGCACTTTCCCAATGAAAACAAGCTGAATAGTAAACAGATCTAAAGGGAAAATGGACGTTAAGAGTATCCCGTCAGCATAAAGGGCGTGTGCTGCTTTCCAGTTGAATAAATGAGCCTTGGCATTCGTTCGGCCTGTTGGAATGGGCTACACTGTGTCAAAGAAAAACGCTGAAAGCTCTTCTAGCTGTACAGGCATTAGAAACAAATAATTAAGCAACACGAATAAAAAGTTCGCTATTTCATAGATTTTGAATATTTTTCTGCATACCGGCCTTTTGTATAAATGATTATATAATAATAATAATAATAATAATAATAATAATAATTAACAAGTCGCTATAATATAATAAAGTTATATAAATATATATACACTAACATATCTGGTATCCGGCAACTATAATGCCGGATAACTGAAAAATAATTTTATAATTTATGTAAAGATATACTGCATTACTATTATTTTCATGCAGATTTTTAAAAATGAAATTTTGTAATACAAACTTTATTTTCAGTATTTAATACTGTAAAACTATCTATTAGTTCATAGTAAAAAAACTTTTAAAGTTGCCATATGTGATGACAATGTTAATTATTGGTCATATGAGGGCGAAATCAGAGTAGCCAACATCGCAGTCGATTGCAGCTACGATGAATTTGCAGCGCGCGACGATTCTTTCATTAACTGAGTCGTACTAACACCCTTTTGCATTTTATCCAATAGTTGCAACTTTTTTTAAGCGTAAGAATGTGTTGCTTTGCTTGCGTTTCGCGGAATTCGTTGTGCACAGCGGTTAATTCACTTTAGCTCACAGATGTGGCGATGTACATCATCGCACATCATCATGCTCACTACTGTGATATTGTGAAGTGATGCCAGGTTATCTTGGCGTTGCCATGCTCGCTGCAGTGAAGGCACTTCGCATCTATTCTGCTTTTAGAATCAGCATCCTATTCAATTCAAGCGGTGAAAGGGCCTACAAATTTTGCTCAGATGCTCTTTTTTCGGGTTCTTTTACGTGCCGTAAATCTACGATACGGGACCCACGACTTTGCTTCCCTTCCGAAGCAAACCATACTTTTTACGCCCGAAAAAAAAACCGCATCGATCGTGGCCGGGTTTGAACCCGCGATCTTGGGTTTAGGAGCCAGATATGGTTACCACTAGACCACCAGGATCGGCATAGATTTGTATTACCTGATCTCCTGATGACATGATGTTCTACTAAGTAAACACGTGAATTAGCAAAAATTGTTCTTTCCTCGGTTGGGAGAGATTGAATGAATGTGTACAGAGTCCTCGTTTATACGCGTGGCTGACTGAACGGGAATTTGCTTGGCACCGAGAAGCACGCTATTTGCTGGCGGAGCGATATTTATAGCTCCTTAAATTCAAGCGCATAGATTGCTCTAAGCATTCACGGCACAACAAAAACCAACTTTTCGGTTATAAATGGCCGGGTTTTTCTGCACCCCAGTGTCTATTGTTTTGTATCGCTACATGGTATGTAAATAAAACCATGCTACGTTGAGGAAGAAGGGGGGAAAAAAGTAGGTCAGTAGAGCCAACATTAACACTGTCCCAACACTTTTATTCACATTATAGCGTGGTTGCAATTTCTGAACTAGTTATCTTAGAGAGTTTTCATTTTAAAAGTACAGTATTTTAAGGCAGGTTTGCGAAATTCCTGATTTGTGTGCAAATTTTCTAAGAGATTTCTTTGGACTTGTAACTTTTCTCAGATATTATCCAGTTTTTGTTCTGCAAGGAACAAGGCGTTTTACTTTCGGTTTCTTATCATAAATAGATCCCGTTTCCCTTTATTACAAGATTACTATTTCTCTATAAGGCCCAAGATCAGCAGGGAGTCTTGTATATAAATCGCCGTTTCACTTCTATATTAGAGTTTGTCACCCTATCATAAATGAAGATTCTGTGTGCCAAAGTAGATTACGTTTTTTTTTTTTTTTTTTTTTTTTTTTTTTTTTTTTTTTTTTTAAATTATAACAGCACAAACACTCTATAACTTTCAACTTCTGTACAGCATAAAGTCAACTGATTAGTGGGCACACTGAAAGGCGGGTAAGTGAAGGGGAGAACAGAACCGATTAGAAGCAGGGCGGGCACGTGTCCAAATGAAAGCTCTGTGCAAGTGACTGTATTCATCCATGGCGACTCTAGCTGCTTTTCATTGAAGGCGGCATTACTACCAATATCAGTATAAATTGCGGAGAACTCAAGTTATTGAACATTTCCAGATAGTTTAGCAATAGGAGCTAAACCCTCTTGAAACGAACAAGCTAGAATTTTGAAAAAGATGGCGCTGCTGTCTTTACAAATGAAGGAATTGGTACATCACTGCTAGAAAATGCACATGCCTATTCCATGATGTCTTCAATGTTTTCGTAAAAAAAAAAAAAAAAAAAAAAACTTGTCGAGCGCATGAAAGCTTGTCCTTGCGGTAAGAGACAGGAGAACACAATGCGAAATGCTGTATTGTGTGTTAAATATTCGAGAAATATTTCGGTTAGTTTTGCTAATAAATAATTCACCATATATATGTATATAAATATACTCTTAAAGCAAATAGAGACATATATTGTAACCATAAATTCCATAAAACATAATTAGTTATTAAAACTGATACAACTGGAAAAAAATTATCTCTAATAACCTACGAAAGACAGCTTAAAAGGGACTAAATAATAAAATTATGAAATAAAAAAATAGAAGACTGAGAAGCTACAAGTAGTTTAAATATGCCTCGACCTTGACCTTGGAAGTCTGTTACCACACAAAGTAGAACATCCGAGAACAAAACTATAAAAGGCATGAATACCTCTTACGTCACTTTTGGATATACCGGTAAGCGGGACAATCCTTTCACTAATGCTGGTATCGAGCTCGGGTCACCTAGTCCAGCGCCATTTGTCTTCTTGACAAGTCACTAGAATGGAATGCTACAAATAAAAAATGCGTACTGGAATTACATCAGAAGTGAAAGGCGAATTGAAGTGTATGGCAGCTAAAGCTCGGTTTATTGTTGCTCAGAGAAATCAACATAGATAATAACTGCACGTAACAAAAGAAGTACAACAGATGTGTATTGGTGGCTGATTAAGTTCGCGCGAACTGATTTGAATTAAGGCAAAATTAATCTGGAGCAGAATAAAAGGGTGAATGCTTTTAAAACAAAGGAATGCCCCAAGAATACTCCTAATATAATAATAACGTAGTCAATGAGCAGGGAATAGGGAAGTGATTAATGTAATTGAAAGACTAAAAAACAAACTACAAGGAAGACTAGTGCAGAACTATTATAAGGTAAACTGGAGAAATGCTGTGTAGAAATAGGAGCATCGTAACGTTCTAAATAGGAGAGAGCAGTGACATTAGTAGAATAACAATAGTATATTTTGCTCCTGGTGTTTGTACATTGATATGTGCACCGCTATTGGAATTTTGGCACAATAAATAAATAATGTATTTTAAAAAAGCCTTTAAAATTATGTGTTGAAAGAAGCACTTCACTCTCCTTCCGGAAAATAATTATTTTAGCAATGGTTCTCCCTGCAGTATTAGTTCAAGGACCTTTAGGCTCTTGATAGAGGAGGGTGTTACAAAATTCAACCGCAAAGTAGAAAGTTTGAGAAGGGCTTCTATAAGATAGGGAATGTGTGATATGGGATTCAAAACTCTACACAACGGTGTAAAATACGATAACCAATCCATTTGCACTTCACGCTAAGGTGCATAATAGCGCCGCGTACTTCCACTGTCGTTCTGTGGCGTGCTATTTAAAATGAAAGCAAACCGCTATTTCCCTATAGTGAAATAAATAAGAACAAAAGGAGGAGAAATAAATGAAAGGACTTAATCTTGGTATCTTCGGTTCATTAAACTATTGTACTGTTGACAGAATTATAAGTTCGGTATAAGTGTTACTCTAAATAGCCTGACTTAAGTTGCAATAAACTTACACCATTGCCGTGCATACCTTTGCTGGTTATACCAAAATAGGAACACCAATTTGAAAACACTGCTTAGTAAATGCTCATCCCAATGCTGTTGAACTAATGAAATTGAAACGAAACATTTATTGATAATCATAGAGAGAATTACTTTAATATTATATTTATTTATCAGCACCCATGTGCACTTACAAAAATACAATCTTCTTTTAACTTCAGCTCCACACACAAGTTCCTTATCTGAAAATGTTTGCCCATTATCTCTCTACAATACTTCGAATGTATGCGGCTGAATTCTGTAACACACTGTACATCATATAAAACACTTCAGCAAACATCAACCAGAGAAGAACAGATGTTAAGTACTAATTGATTGATTGATTTATTTATGGACGCTCTTTAACATCTCAGGTCATCAGCGTCTCATTCAACTCAGGGCGTGAAACGGCCGACAAATTTTGTTCAGAGGCCTCTCTTTCAGGCTTGAGGTTCTTTTTCGTGCCGTAAATGTACGACACGGGACCCACGGCTTTACTTCCCTTCCGAAGGAAGCCATACTTAGGATTTTTACGCCCCGAAAAAATCCATCGGTCCTGGCCGGGTTTGAACCCGCGATCTTGGGTTTAGGAGGTAAGTATGGTAACCACTACACCACCAGGACCGACATTTGAGTACTAAAAATTGTTAGATTTATTGTTATCTTTTAAAACATATAAACAATGTGAAATTAACAATACGGCAAGCATATAGGTAAGCAGTTACCAAACAAAACAAAACATACACAAGATCATTTATGTTACATGTTCGCCATGGTACGGGTTCTGGCTTCCGGGTGACAGATAAGAGAATCAGCCTGCAAAATGCCCCCATAACTTCCGATATACAAACTGATTATACAATAACGGCCCGTGACGTAACAATTTGGTGCAACCCTTACCTACACATAACGAGTTAAATTTGAAAATAATATTCAGAATCTACTACACAGTTTCAGTACAAAAATATACTGATATACATCCTATTATATATACTGTAGGTGTATAATAGGAAAATGAACTTTTAAAAAGTATTACACATGCAATAATACACCAAATGCACCGGAATGACGCCATAGAAAAACGAAGTTACAAACACTAGTACCACACCAATGGCTTTAATATGGCTAGAACTGCGAGGGTAGGTCCACAAGTTTCCGGCCTAACCATTTTCTATGTATGATAAAGACAAAAATTATGTTTCACTTTTCAATATAGTTACCCTTTATTGCAGTGCATTTCTCACATCTTTGAATTAACGTTTCAATTCCCCCTTCCCCAAATAGTCAGAAGTCTTGTGTGCAAAATGGGCATAAACGGCATTCATCACTTCTTCGTCATATTTAAATTTCCTTCCTCGAAGGTCCTTCTTTAGTTCTGAAAAGAGGAAATAGTCACTGGGAGCTAGATTTGGGCTGTAGGGGGGATGATCGATCTCCTTAAAGCCACATTTCTTCACAGCTTCCTTTGCAACAAGAGCTGTGTGCCCAGGCGCGTTGTTCCGAAATTGGGTCCATTTCTCGCCTAATTTTTCTTTCAGTTCTTCTAATGTTTGAGGGTTTTGTCCAACTTTCCCCATGAATAAGAACCATTTACTGGCAGTATGTAATTCATATCTCTTTCTACTTACCGCCACGGGTGGCCGAGGTCGTTAAGGCACGGACTCGTGAGCGGGAGGTCTGCGGTTCGAATCCCGCCAGGACCGTCCTCCCTGACTGGGGTTTTTTCCAGGTTTTCCTCAGTCTTCATAACTGGCAAATGCCGGGGAGGTACCTAAACTTAGGCCTGGAACGCTTCCTTCCTTAATAAAAAAAAAAAAAAAATCCTTTCCCAATGTATCATTTCATCTCATATATCATCAGTGTCCACCGCCTGTGGTGCCTCAGTAGTAAAAACGGGCGTTAAACACTACTCTCTTTCTAATTATTACTCTGTGCACGTTTACTGTTCGCTGTGACATACACCAATTTTTTTTGATGCAAGGGGGTTTATGCATAAAATCGGGGTTTTCTGTGCCCCATCCCTAAAAGGTTATATGGAAACATGAGCACACAAATACAACCCGCTTGGCTTAATTAATTGTACAATTATAGAAATTTACACAAATAGTAAGATCGCATCCAGTGATTTTATAACCTTTTAAGTGTAAATAGACTCAATTTTGGACTACGATGAATCTCGTGATTGACAAGTTTCTTAAAGTATTCCAGAAAGTTGTAGATGTCAACATATCTTGTAATATTGTAATTGCAAGTGCTTGAGTCAGTTGGGCGATCTATATATCCGCTTTGTTGGAAAGTGTTCCTGTGATAGCCAACTCGCCCGCCAGCTGCAGTGAAATGGGCAACAAAACTATCCCAATAAATAGAAATGTTTGTATTTTCAAATCAATGCCTTTAGATCTGTTTAAATTTGAAATAGAGGCAACATATTTCAAATGTACAACCTGTTCTAAAGGGACGCTCTTCTTGGATATTTTCCGGTAAACACTTGTATTTTGGTATTTGGAAGGTTATTGTTATTGAACATACTTTGTAAATTGGTTTCTTTAAATTTTCTGTTTGTATAATTATTACTTGATCATCTGCAAATAATAATTTTATCGTTGGTAGTTGTTTATTGTATTTATATAACAAACTCTCTTTAATTTTGTGCTAACGTCGTCAGTATAAGAAAGTACACACTTTGTCGAACCCTTTAGTTAACAGTTACATCTATATCCTCAGTTTTCTATTACAACATGTGTTTAAGTAAATAAACATTTTAGGGCAACTAACAGGTGTTATGAAATTTTTTTCTCAATAATTCACCACATTCAATATTTGTTAATTTCGTCAAATGACTTTTGTATATTTGTGTGCCGAGAGTGAGATATGCCCGGAATAAAGAATGTTTATTTATGATTGTTATATGTGAAAGAAAGCTTAAGTACTGTAGCAAAGAACTTCGTGCTAAACTTCCAAGAGTAACATCTCCATTGGGAAGTGCAAATTTCAGATTGTAAACGAAGGTTGAACCGGAAACCGGGTTTTAACAGAAGAGAAACTTGATAAAACAGATTACTGATTAGAAACTTATTTGAGAAAGTATTTAAAACCATTAGCTTAACAAATTGGTTTATCTGCCAGCAGTGCGTATAAAGCCACTCAGCTTTTGCATCTTCATTCATATAAAACTATTGTTTTATCTCAAGTAATGCACTGAGGCGCAGCGAATGTCAGACACTTTACTTATAAATAAAGAAAAAAAAATTGAGCGCTATAATATCCCAACGCGCCACCTAATTTTCCTCAGTAGGTGCCAAGGTTATTGAGCAGTAATTTCGGCAAAGTCAATTTCGGACCGAGGTCTGCAAACTTTGAGCTAAGTCAACAGAGAGCAACTAAAATGGAAACAACCACTGAGACGCTTTTACTTGAAAATGCAACTAATGCAGTACCAACATTAAATATTGTTTGGTTAAAGCGGTTAACAAAAGTAATTTTCACTTTTGCATTTTTGTAGAATAGGTTAAAGAAACAACAAATGCTTGCAGCAAAATAATAACAAAATAAATCAATGAAACCTTAAGATATTGCAAGTAATTTCTATAGTAATTCAATAAGGAAATGCACATAAACACTTATTCCATTACTCTGAAATGCAAACCGGTGGCAGAACTTGCGTTCGACGCATATGTTCAGATTTCCTTGCGCCCAAATCAAGACAAAGTGGTTCTAGAGGAGGCAGAAAAACTTGGTGCCGAGTAGATGGATGGAGGCTTAGCCTTTAGAGCAGCTCTGCGTCTCTATGAAGGAAGGACAAATGCGATCTCGGATCCTGTGAACAACTCTATAGCGTATCACAGCACTAGAAATGGAAAATATAAGCGGATAAACGTTACCCATGAGAAATGTGTTTCTCCACTCAGCGCTGCCTATGAAAGCAAAAAAGGCGGTAATGTATTGCAACACATTTGTCTTGTTTCGAATGTTAGAGGTGTGCGCAGGCTGGCAACAATAAACAATGATGAAGTGCAAATAAATAGAGTGCGCATAATCTGTTATACCGGAACAGCAATGGATGTTGGCTCCGCACGCGATCGTTGATGCAAAACCTTTGAGCTATGGCTTATGAAGTTGCGAGTGTTTTTAATATGCCGTGTGTTTCTCCCAGGCACATAACAGTGTTATTAAATGCATTGTGGATATATTTATTTCATTCAACGCCTTTGTTGCTTTATATTTCCCAAGCAATAATTATGTTTTATTGAATGCATATTGTTTATGTTAATGTTTTAATAATTTTTATAGACTTTGTTGACCTGTACCTTTTCTATGCTCTGTTGCCCTATGCTTTGTTGTAACTTCAAGTGATTTTGCACCAATATTTTTTGCCCAAAATAAAGAAACGAGCTTTTAACTTGCACATTGCTTTTATATTTAATTGCAATTGCTTAGTAACATGGCTACCTCTCTACATTATTTTTTAAACCTTTGAATTAATATTTGATATGGTGTTGGATTTGTTAGATGTTAACAAATAGATATGTTAACCTTTAAAAAATAGGTATATATTTTATTATTTATGCCAATAAATTTTCATTTTGATTTGTTTATAAGTGTATTTGAAATACGAGGCCTGTTCGATAAACAATTAACCTGCTTTTTAACAATATAGTGTCATGTTGTGATCGCCAACTTAGTAAGGCAATAGTTAAGAAGATCGATGATAGAGCGCCTTAGGTTTAGGTCTTATCCTTATTTATTGGTCTTGAATACGTGCTGGAGTGCTCGCCTGGAAAAATGCAAAATACTAGCCAATATGACAGCCAGGCCCATGATGATCTGGAAGGTGCCCAATGACGAATTCTCTCAAAAGCTGGAAAAGATATCATCCTATTGTCTCAGGGTTGCCTAAGGGGTTTGAGGGTTGAGGCCTCCAGACCGCCAAATGTTATAAATCCCCATCCAAGATTTGAAATTAGCAGCCAATAGTGGCTTAGAACGTAAGAGCCGGAGTCTTTCTCAGCATCATGTGATGGGTGTAAGTCAACAGGATATGACTGTCCATGAATGGAGGCTGTTGTAGTAAAAATTCCTCATGAGCCAAGATAGGGATACGGAGAACCAATGGTTCCCATTATCCACTGGGAATGGCAAAACCCAGAAATGTTACCAAAATTACTCAAAATTGTGCAATATGATTATGAAGTAATTTAGAATTTTTATATAATTTTAAATGGACAATTTCATTTTGGAATAACATAAGGCATCTCTCGGTAGTAAAAGTGGCAATATCTTTCCCCATTGTCATAATTTTGATGAACTTTCTTAAAGTAGTTCTCGTTGAATGCAATGCACCTGTTACAGCATTTCTATTGGTCTTCAAAGATTAGGAACCATTTTTCACAGAACCATTTCCACAGCCTTCATCGCCGATGATGGAAAATGCCTCCCACAAGGTTGTTTCTTCTTTTTGGAGAAAAGAAAAGTCACACAGAGCTAAACCTGGACTATAGGGATGGTGTAGGGCACACTATAAACCTATCACAGAGTCAGCACTCTAAAGTCAAATTAGTACAATTGATTTCTAGCTCGGTTCCGAGGTAGGCAAGTTCCAAATATAATTTAATGAAAGTGTACGACAAATGGTCATAAAGTTCGTATTATCGGTTTTAACAACGAAGAGCAACTTCAGTTTTGCATTGTGAAGAATAGTGCATCTCTACAATGCTTGGCACTTACGTTACACCGCGCTATTGTTACGCAGAACGAAGTTGGAGTGTAAAATCCAAGATGGTGCACTCTCTTGAGAAGCCAAAAGCTCGTGCGGTTATTCGTTTCTTGTTTTTGAAAGAAAAATGTGCCAAGAAAAGTTATGCTGAGCTGGTTGCCGTGAATGGAGTCACTGCTCCAAAGTATGAGAATGTAGTCAAGTGGAACAGACGTTTACAATGTGAGCCTGGAAGATGGGCCAAGAAGTAAATGCCCATCTCTCAGTGAGGAACTGGGAATTGTAGAGCAAGTGGAGGCCTTGGTACTTATTTATGTTGAGGCAATAGTGCAGAAGGTGTGTATTAGTCATGACCCAGTGATAAACGCCATTCACAACGTTTTGCATATGACAAAGGTCGCCGACCGGCGGACACGGGCTTGATCACACCTGAACAACAAACAGCGCCGAAAGAAAGCGGCAAACGAAATGTTGCAGCTTTGCCAGGCTGATCCTGAAGACTTTTATGAATGTGAGGCATATCATAAACCCGAGACGAAGCAGCGGAGCAACCAGTGGAATCACCAAATTCACTACCATCAAAAAAAAAAAAAAAAAAAAAAAACCCATGACGCAGACTTCATGTTCAGTGTTTTTGGGACTCCAGTGTTGTGCAGTTGACATATTATCCCGTAAGGACCAGAAAATAACTTGAAAATATTACCAGAATCTCCTGATGAGGTTGTTGGAGGCCATCATTAAAATACGACAACCTTCAACAGTGAATAAAAATGTACCCATCCTCCATATTCACTCGAGATGGCATCCTGAGACATCTTTCCATTTTCTCACATGAAGAGGCTATTGCATATCATGCGTTTCAAGACGACAAGTGATACGAGAAGCGCAGCAATTCTTCAATAGCCAAAATCATCTTCTATTGTGCACATTCATCCATCGGTGGCAGAAATATGTCCGTTTGTATGGTGAATATGTAGTGAAGGACTAAATTGGACATTCTTCACATCACATATTCATGGTGATAATACAAACTTTATGACCGCGCCTCGTATGTTATGGCGATAATATTGACAATCAGTCAATATTCTTTTTTATTTAGTTTTATTTTCTTTTCAATGTTTTATTTGTTGTCACTTTGACTGCATTGATTTTCTCGTGACGTCTCTAGATTGCGAACTGCATACTATAGGCGTAAGTCTGTAGGGATGAATGAAATTAATTAATGGCGCATTACCTCGGAGTCCTGCTATCCTGGCATCACCTTCTCAGGGTATGGGAAAACTCCGAAAAAAAAAAAAAAAAAAAAACCTTAACCAGACGCTTGATCTGACCGGGATTCGAACCCGAATATACGTATTAGTAATCGCAAAACGCTACCATTTGACTACGGTGGCGGTCTAGACATTACATAACGCTAAAAATGAGAACTAGAGAAGCATAATGAAATAAATAATAAAATAGTCACACAAATAGCGTAATATTACAACGCTTGTGTTCTTCAAAGTCACAAACTAATTGTTATCTTTGACCTGCGTCCGCAAGCATTAGTTCTATCTTTTCGTTATTATTAATCAGTTTTCAGTGTAAACCATATCTATGTGTTATTACAGACGCCAGTGTAATTTAAAAGTTACTATTGCAGTATATTATACCATAGCGTACGGAAAGGTTACCTCTAGAACAAAGAAGAAATAAAATTAATTAAAATAACAGTCATACTGTAGAGGAACTTAAAAAAGAGAAATTAAACGAATTGCACAAGCAGAACTGTTGTAAGTGAGTGCGATTTAAGTAACACATGTCAGAAATGTGACACAGTTCGTACTGCTACTAGTTCACGAAAACGCTAATCTGTAAAGTAGGTAAAACAAGGATATGCGTGCAAGTGAAGTTATGGTCGTTCTCATTCTCACTCATGGTAGGTGGTGGAAATTAAGACAATGAAATGGTCCGATAAAAGAGTCGAAGAGGCGGAGATGAGATTTCTACGTTCAGTAGCGGTATTGACTATTTTCGATATGCAACAAAGTGTAATATTATCGCCACTCACGACGAGGCTGTAGATATGGGGGAATGGTTTCTTTATAACAGAAATAACGAACTGATAAGTTCCACAGCTACCAATATAGCCTTATATTAAAGTACAGAGATACAAATTAAAAATGATAAATTTACCAACTGAACCCAATGCGATGTATCTTTCCGCTCCGGGGGACTGAAATCGCTTAAAGAAGTTTTACCCAATTCTGCCATTGCGCAAGCGCAGTGTCTGCTTCCCATTCCGTACATAAAACTGCGAAACATTTTCAAAGCTCACTCATAATTGTGAGCTGTTGTAATATCCTTAATCCGTGACCGTTACAACTATGTGTTTTAGGTTAACTCAATTATTACACCTTATTACAATATCAGAGAAACTTTAGCTAATTTAATTTAACTAAAAGGATTAATAATATTATATATAATTGGTATACATATATATAAAGAATGACATGACAGATTTCCCAAAATATTACCGAATTGCGAAAGAGCAGCATTCATTGTCGAAAGTAACTTTTGTGCTAATTTTGTGATTCGCAGAAAACTTTTTCTGTAACGCAAATTTTGATCTAATAATTCTGAAGTAGGTTCGTTACTTTAACATCCAAAATTTTACTATGGAATTCCGGCTAACGCAACGTTTAAAAAGTAGATGGAGAGCAAAATAATCATTTTGGGGTTCAGGATAATAAATGAAAATCGCTTTTATTGTTCTGAAGTTTAATAAAACTGCATCCTTATTGGCTAATTATTTTCCACACACTATCATTTGGTATAAAGCCTCTTGATGTGAAACAAGATATCATTTAAATTCAATCAAAACATGGGTGGGCTCGAAAATCGTTATAGTTCAAAGCTTGTTGGGAAACTGTCACTTAACCAAAACAGAAATAAAACTCCAGTTAGAAATGTACAGACATAATTTGAACATATCTGCCCAAACTTTAAGAACCCTAGGACGCAATTATGATTCTCATGGAACTGCCGCGAGTTTGGAATTACAAAGTTTCTATCTGTCACTCTCGAATCTTTATGTTGACAAGAGACAGTGATGAATGTCTGGAGCAGGTGGAGCTGAGAAAATAGGATATTGAATACCATTCGACACAAACAACTCTCAGCACAAATATGTGGTATTTGAAACCAAAGACTATTACTTTAGTGTTTGAACATATACAATAACATTCACCAAACACTAAAATCCAAATATTTTAATATTTTTGCACTCCTTTCTTTAAAGAGTTGAATAGAAATATTCCTTTCAAAGTTAAAGTCTTCTACTAGGTTCATTTAAACTTTTATCTCTAGACTTTTGCTTTGCCCCATCCAGAATTCAAGGGCAGGATTTTTGTAACATTTTTAAGTTAATTAAACCCCAGTTGTCACAAGGTGTTTTTTTTTTCTTTTGCTATTTTTTTTCCTACAAAATTTCAAGTTTAAATTTTCCTCTACGTCTTCTTTAAATAGCTTTCAGATTCGGTTTCCCAACGTAAACTCGAAGCTTTTTATATATCTGAGATACATTTGTCTTAATGTGTCTATCAAATGAATTAATATATTTAATAATACTTTTTGATAATTTCAAACTAATGTATATGAAATGAAAAGTTTAAGTACAACATTTTAAAAGAGCTGCCTGTAACATAATTCCTCTTAAATAATTCGGCAGACGTGGTCTAATCATCTCAATGAACTTTAAAGTTGTAAAATACGATCCTGCTAATATACTTGGGTCAGTAAATTTACATGACTATAATCACATTCAGTTCCTTAAGAATCATTATAAGTTTAAGATAACAGGATGCCTCAAATGTTCTTTATATAAATTACTCTATATGGCATCTACTTCAGGTATATATAGTTCACAATGCCCTGATGCACGTTTTTATAAATTTTTGCGTTCTTGTTTCTTAGCCTTTCTTCAAAGACTTAGGTAATTAATTCACAGAATGGTTTAGGTTTCTCTTACAGTAGAAACTGTTCCCTTCAAGGAACAGTAAGAGGAACTCGGGGTCATTCCGCAGCTCCTCTTAGGTCTATTGATGAAATGTTTGAAAGGAAGTCATTGACATTGGTGGCATAATGTGGAGGAGCACCATCTTGTTCCTAATTAAAGGCAATGCATTAAAATCCGAATGATCTGCTTTTCAGAGAGCACAATAACTATCAACATTTCATTGAAATGTTCTCTTGTGACAGTGTCTGGGAACAAATAAAACTCAATGATACAATTGTCAAAACACACTCCAGGAAATTCCAGCTCCTTTTGCATTACTAGATACCATTATTGCTCAGTAATATATTTATTAAGATTGACTGGTATATTTATTATAAAAGTTGTTTCACCTGACCAAAATTCAAGATCTACTTCATTTCGAACGAGGAACTGCTCACAAAACTCAATGCGTCTGTATTCAGTGAAAATTGTAACAATGTTGTTCTATCATGTTTCAGTTCTAAACTCCCTGTAAACTCTTGCCTACTGCTTCTACCTATCCTAAATTATGCCCTTTTCATCGGCCTTTGTGGATTAACAGCTAGTGGCAGTGTCAGTCCTCAGTAATGCATTTTCAGGTAGCATGATCAGATCAAGTCTCGTACTGAATCTGTTTCCCCAAAACTTTTATTCAGCTTCCAGGTTGGTGGTTCAACTCTCATCGTTGTGTAGGCTTTGTTATGTCCCCACAAAGTTTGTAACACAAAAACGTAGTGTTCTGTGTTCGATTTGCAATTTATCATAAAAAGGTTACACCAGCAAAAACATGAAACTTGTTTTTAACCCAGAAACGAGGCAATGAACATGTGCGGTTTAATAAAACAGCTGGGAGAATAATGTACAATATTGCCAACACTGTTACTTCGTATTATGCTTTTTTCTAAAATGTGCAAGAAAAATATTACTTTGCTATTGCATTTTGATTCTGAAATACTGTATACAGCGTGTTTCAGGACAATGTTCATAAATTTCTAATGTGATATGAACATGTGATTAAACTTTTTTTTTTTTGGCAATAAGTAATGTCCGGAACTGCTTCCTTTTTTAGATGTAGCGATATGAAAGAAATGAGTTTGACAGAATATGAAAAGTAATCTATTTCTTTAATTCAGTGTATACAGTTTTACTGAAATATTATAAAAATGATATTTGAAAAATTATAACGTTTAAAATTACGACTGCGGACTGTTGCGAAATCTTCAAAAGCAAGAAGAAAGCTAGCAACAAACTCTTTTTCTGTATTGATAATTATCTCATTGTTTTACATCAACACAGACCAATAGTCATCTGGGAGAAAATACAGTCCAACCAACATCCCTCCCAAACTAACGATATGGCAAATGTGAATTTCAATAATTTCGACAATCTAATTCAATATTTATTAGTGCACCATCGAGTTGAGAGACCACATTACTCCAAGTAGGGAGCGTATTCCCCAGAAAAAACTCATTCAAGCAGTACTACACGGTTATCAACAGTGACAGTCCAAATATTATAGATAAGGTCCACTGATTGCAGACATTCTCATCAACAATGGCGTTAGACACGGGTAACCGAAGGCACGGACTCTTGAGCGGAAGGTTTGGGGACCATCTTCCTGACTGTGCTTTATGAAGGATTTTGTCAGTAGCAAATGCGCTGAAGGTATCCTAAATTTAGTTCTGGAACGCTTTCTTACTTAAAAAATTCTTTCCCAATTTCTCATTTCACCTCATGTCTCAATGTACAACGTCTGCGATGCCTCAGTTAAATACTATTAAAAACATATTGGGACTCGTGTCATTTAATAAGTAATCGTTGTATGTATTGAAGAAGTCATCTCTTGAAAAATATGCTTTGTTTATCCATAATATGCGTCTAGAAAAACCAATGTAAATTCTATGTAATGCTATTTAGTAAATTATAGTCTGTTAGAATAATCATCTGGAACGCGTGTTTTGGATATGAAATGGATGCTTTCCCGGGTTCAAGGAATGAGGGTGATAGTTCTTGGATTATTTGCACACAGATGCAAAACTTCATTTTCGAAGCTTAATATTTCAACAGTTAGATTTGATCATGAGTCTATTTTATTTACCTGAAACTGACCACTGTCACGAAGACGTTGATCCACCTTGAAAATGAATGGCACGGAATATGATGATTTTGCTCCACACAAATTTACCTTGCTATATTCGTATTCTTACAAGATGCCCCACACACTTTATGTATATTATATAAACTCAATATTCTAGACTGATACATATTTAATACAGTAGACATATATTACAGAAGTTATTGTGCGACATAGAACGAAAATAAATCAGCTTAAATATTTTTTCATGCTAAAGGGATAGCTCAAGCACAAAAGAAGACATTGTCAATGAAGAACTTTTACTTTTACATTATTATCTGGAAATGGAAGCATTTACGTACACAGCTTTGTTATAAAAATGTTTAATTGCGTGCCCTTTATCACATTGATTGTTCCGAAACTATGTGCTATGCTTTGACTTGCGGAATGTGCTCTTTGTTACCAAATGTGTATCCAGAAGGTCAGGATGTTTTATTACTAAAATCCTTAATCTTGTCTCCAGAATGGCAGTGAATACCCATGAAATTTCGAAATTGAAGTCCTACCACAGAACTTCGTGCAAAGAACGCAAATTGAGGACGAAACCATGTCCTCCACGAACGCAACATCTACTACTTATGCATGCTGCTTGAGGTCTCTAAACAGGCTGAAGTTCCCCAAAGTTTTGACGGGAGGCCTAAACCAGATGCTGATCACACCCTAGAGACGTGACAAAACGTTTGTCTATATATGTACACCATGTCATACTTGGCTACCAGTTGTGAACATTAGTATTGCGAGCAACCTCCCATAGGAGGATTTGAATTCTCAAGCAGGGTAACCTATCATTGCTATATTTAGTTGCGAGATGTAAACATGAGGTGGGAAAATGAGGCGTGTTCCCTTCATGATACGAGATCCAGCGAGGCCTAACAAGGTTATGATGTTGTTCGATCGGTTACAACAGGGCTGACCATAACAGTTGTTTCGGATGACATGTTTTGGTACAGGGCTATTATAAATGATTCATTCGTTTTCAGAACGCTATATATTTCCAAAGTATTACACGTACAAATATGATTGATATATGAAAAGAACCGTAAACTCACCAATATTTCTTCACACTCGACAAATGTTCTTTGTATACTCCTCCGGTCACACGGCACACATCTAGGTGTTAGTCGACATATTTTGTAGCATCATCCTGTCATCACTGCAGTATCGATGCGTTTCCTGAGCTCTACTACTGTTCTTGACAGTGGGGTTACGTAAACAAGGTCCTTAATGTACACGCAAAGTAAGAAGTCACAAAGTGTTAGATCAGGTGGTCTGGGTAAGCCAAGGGAACAAAGCTACTTCATTCTTACCAACAAGCCCAATGCAGCGATGGGGAAGTTCCTAGTTTATGTAGCGACGAACATTGGTGTTTCAGTGAGGGGGTGCCCCATCTTGTTGGAAGACAAAATCCCCGGAATCAGTAGCCAGTTTTGAAAACAACCACACCTGCAACGTATCCAGGTAAGATGTGCCAGTCACATTGTTCCCACAGAAGAAAAACAGTTCATACAGTTTTGTCTATGACATTGCACAGAAAACATTCATTTTTAGTGAATCTCTTTCAAGTGCTGCAACTGCACCAAAATTTTTCAGTGCCGCACAATCTCATATTGTAACGATTAAGAGGGACAACAAACCTCTGTATATGCTATTTAAATATAATAACACAACTGATTTATGAAAATTAAGGAAATAGGACCATTACCTGAAAACGATAAATTAAAAAGCGCTCTAGTGTTATATTCCTCTCAATTGTTAAAAAAGGAACAAATTAACTCATAATTTAGAACGATGCATATGTTTTATTTTTGACAGAAGCATTGCTTGAAGATAGAAACGGTGAATATTAATTTATTATTTCCGCGCTCATCGTATACCCTTCATCGCTGAATATCAAACTTGGCGGCGAAATCTTTATCCTCCTCCAGTGCTTCTTGCATTGTGACGCCATAATCTCCGGGCTTTAATTGTTGCAGGAGCTGCAGACATGTAACCATCGTCGAAAAGTCTTCCATACACTTTGCTGTGGTAGTCAAGTTCCCGACTTGCTCGGACTGTTGCTTTTTGTGGACTGTGCACAAAACTTCCCCTCACTCTCTCCGCTATTTCATTCGGCACTTTTGGTTGACGGTGCTTTTCCGTTGGCACAGATAACTTTGTTCTTAAATAGCCGATATCACCGCAAAAAGCTTTGTTTACATAGCGGTTCTTTTCCGTACTTACTTCTGAACTGTCTATACTGTCATAACAGACGAACTTCTCGCATATTCCAACGCACAAAAACTGTTTTCTTGCTCTGTCGCCATTTTGTAAAGGCGCTGAACTCGTGCTGCCAACTGGTGCACACATCGCGAACTTGGGCTGTGTTTACGGTTCTTTTCATATATCAGTCATGCTTGTTACATGTAATGCTTTGGAAAATATAGCGTTTTGAAAACGGACGAATCATTTATAATAGCCCTGTACTATTAAGCCACATTTCGTCGTAAGTTCTATTTTTAAGAAGAAACAGTTTCACTGCATCATGTTAAATCTTCCATAACATGTATCACGCAATTGTTTTGCATTCTGTTGCGGTTTATGATTTCATGTTAGTGTGTTTATATCTGGCATATCTAAAACTAACACATTAAACAGGTTCACTGTAACAAGAAGAAAAAATAAATAAAATAAGAAAGGAGCTAAAGACAGAAACCATGTCAAACTCAGAAAACATACGACAGCATTAGCTAAAGCTGGGTTCAGTGTATGTTTAAGTTATGCCATTAACAGGAAATGTGTTTCCTCGGACCATGTGCTCTGATAGACAGAAACAGGTAACTAGATAGTAATAAGAATTATGTAGGTTCGAATCCTGGTTATAGTTGAATGTTTTCATATTTAGCATGTAAAAGTAATGTTTAATATATGGCAAGTATATATACATACTCTTATATACATCTATTTGAATATTACGGTATTCATACTAAATATAAAATAATCATGTTTGTTTTCAAAATAAATGCCACATAATCTAAAGTGAGAAACTAAAAAGAAATATAAATTGCTTTTATTTATTTTAAAAATGAAAATGATTTTAGTTTTTCATAAATGCCTTAATATTCAAATCGCAATTGCAATCTAATAATTATGTATAGACTAAACATAATATAAAAAAAATGAAATAAAAGCATTCGCGCATGGATCGGATTCGAACTTCTGTTGTTCTCAATACCTGCCTTTAACCTCTCGACAAATAGGGTACCTTGCCATGGAGAATTCGATGTGACTGTTGAGATTGCAGAGACTACCGTGAATCAAGAACATGCCTAATGGAACTTAGTCAAATTAACGCTTGTCTTAGGTGTACCGTGAAAACAAAGGCTTGCCGCCTTGATGGCTATGTCGTACAAAGGCAACTCCGAGAAAATTCAACTTGCAATCCACAATATATAAGCTCTTCAAATGATAAATTGTCTGCTTTACTTAATACACACGAGGTGATTCCGTGATTTATTTATTTTTATTTATTTTAACATAAACCCTACATTCATGCCAATATCTTAATGTCATTAAACTAAACGGCCTTGCTGCACCAGTACAAGAGCATTCACTACAGACAAATTATAATTTGTGGGATGATTGAAGAATTGTTGTTGAAAAAATCCATTAACCCTGACCGGAATCGTACCCTCGATCTTGGGTTTACGAGGGAAGTATGGTTACCACTAGACCACCAGGACCGACTGGTTGAAGAGAGTTAAAATATGTTTAATGCATAGGGCTGAGATCTTGCAATCCCTCAACAGGTAAGAATGAAAAAAGAGCTATGGAACTTATTCCTGAAAACATTAGCGTGAGGATCGAAGAGATAGCATAAACATTTTAATGTTCACTGTTTCACCACATTTGTAGTTTATTCTACTGACTTGACGCTGAGACAGACATTTATTTTCAAAATTTGACAAATCTTATGTTACTGAGGGTATTAAAAGTCATTGGACTAAATGTATTGACTTACAAGATGACTATGTTGAAAAATGAAAAGAAATTAAAAAAAAATTCCCTTAAATCTTGTGTCTTCGTGGTCAGACCGAACTCGTGTTCGGTCTTTCGTATATACAGAGTGATCCAAAAGTGGCCCCCTATAGGACAACTTCATTATTAGTGCAGGTACAGAAAAAGGAAAGTGGGTAAAATGTTGGTAATATGTACTTTTAAATCAGTTGCCTTAATAATATTCGGATGTACCGTCAACAGCATGACAAACAATTTAAGCACTACCTACATTAGTATGCAAGCGCAGGAATTACAGGACATGGCAGTTCAAGTGATTAATTATTTGTGTTTACAAGTGCACTATTAACGGCACCCTTTAATAATCTTCAATTTTCTATAATTGCTATAATTAGCCTGAATAGTGCATCTTACGTTGCGTCGATCCTTGTGGTCTAGTGGTAACCATACTTGCCTCCTAAACCCAAGATAGTGGGTTCAAACCCGCCCAGGATCGAAGGCTTTTCTCGGAGCGTAAAAATCCAAAGCATGGCTTCCTTTGGAAGGGAAGTAAAACAGTGGGTACCATGTCGTATAATTACGGCACGATAAAGAACCTCAAGCCTGAAAAAAGAGGCCTCTGAGCACAATTTGTCGGCCGTTTCACGCCCTATATTGAATGGGACGCTGATGACCTGAGCTGTTAAAGAGCGTCCGTAAATAAAACAAAGAATAATCTTACGTTGCAACATTCAAGCACATGATTTAAAACCTCGTGTTTCTAACAAATTTCCTCTCTTTCCTTTCTCGGTACCTACATTAATAACGGAGTTGTCCTATTGCGCGGGACTTTTGAATCACCCTGTATAACTTATCCTTAAATGCAGCATCTAAGCAGTCAAAAAGTTTATCCAACTTATGAGTTCCATCAATGGCTTTAGTCATAGTTTATAAGACGTGATGGCTATTTCTTTTCATATTTATATTTATAAAAATCTATATTTATTATGTTACTTGCTTGTTTTAAAGTTACTTTGTGTCTTCTATGATGCTATCTAGGACAGAGAATGTTTCTTGCGTAGCACTGTCGTAAAACACTCTTGTTTACGGCCAATAAAAACTTAATTTTAGAGACTTGTATTTTACAGTTACAGTTCCCGTACTGTGCAAGTGTCACGTCTGACATAAACATAGGAAAACCGTCACTTTATACAACTTCGTTCTTTTTTCTTGTATTGTTTTGATCATACGACAAATTTACGTTTAATGTCCACCTGTTGAATTTGTACCAGATACAAAATGTTATTGCTAGTAGAGTATAGTTTGCACTTCAATGCTCAATTAAATTTAATTATACAAATATACGTTTATTGCGAATCTATTAAGGTAAACGGTAATTATTAGGTACCTGACAGAATTGCTGTTTGCTATAGTTTATTTTCTCTCTCTCTCTTTAATAGTTACATACTCATGTTTCTGTTACTACTTCTATTCATATTAATATTGCTTTCATAAAAAGTACTGAAAGAGTAAAGGAGAAAAAATGTGCGCTATCGGCGATTTTTTAAATGAATATTCCTTAATTTTAAGAAGAAAGACAAATTTTCTAAAGATTTTTCCTTCAATTCCTGCTGTTTTACATTTAGAATCATTCTGCACGTCTTTTGATTTCTGGATTTGTCATATGGGCCACTTTTATAAGTAAATTTCATTTCGCTTTTGTTTATTTGAAGCCTATTCATACCTTGGAGATATAATGTTGCACTGCTATCTACAGAAATCCCTAATTTCTTAGCTATTTCTTCTAATTTTAGCTTTTCAGATCCTGTGAACGCTAATTTAGGAACCGTGATTATCGCCTATGCACTTTTTAAGGAAAACAAAATAATATCAGGTTGATAGACAAGATCACATCGTTTTTTGTTCCTAATCCCAACATTGCGTTGCTAGAACATTGTTTAGTTTATCTGTTACTCGTTATATGGAGCATTGCACTTGTAAATACGACTTGAATTTCTCAGTTTTGAAGAACGTTTGTACAATTTATGAGCCTCGGAAGACAGAGTGCCAATTGGAGAAAAAACGAACACATCCGAAATAGGCAGCTGAGACGACTCGAAACATTTATGTTGTCCACGGGGAGAGGAGGAAGCACAGCAAGAAAATAGTTCTGTCGCTTCAAAGAGGGCGATTCGCAACGGTTAGAATGACCTTCGGGATTTATGAAGACATTTTCACATCTTTAATCCATTATTATCCACGTCAGCCAACCCGAGAATTAACAGATTTGATGAATTGTGATCAGAACACCATCTGAGTAAAAAATCCGAAAAGTTTAAGTGAAAACAAAAATCAGTAGGTAATTGCTTCTTGCTCGTCTTTGGTTAGTTTGTCAACAACATCCACCACACTTTATTCAAGATTACACGATCTTCAATCACTTATAGGACCGAAATTTGGGGATGGGAGCGAACAGAGAAATTGGATCGAGTGAGGACCGGTTTTTAAACAGGTATTTTAAGAGTGGGAGGGGTTGAGTAAATTGCGAAAGTATTAGGGAAATTGGTGCCCATAGAATGCAGGATCCGAGCATCGAAGTACTGGCTACAGGTTGTTCATGGAGATCAGGCACTAATTATGGCGATCTGCTACCAGGAGCAGCTAAGAATGGGGGGGGGGGGAATAAGACGTAGTTTCAAAATTAAGAAGGGGTCTAGAAAATATAGCAATGGGGAACATTGGGTCGCAGAGCGTTCCCAGAAGGGAACAGAAGGGGGTTTGGGGAAAAATTAAGAAACTCTTGAGGCACATTAATAGACAATTGACTCTTTCGGAGTATGCGCAATAAGTTTCGCTGGAGATACACTCGAAACTGCAAATCGGATGGAGGATGGAGCGTTACATCCAAACGGGCCAAACTCTGCAATGAGGAGCTCGCTTGGTTTAAGTTAGGCGCGTAGCGGACGACTAAAGTAATGTACAGAGAGGATACGAGAATCTGCTCTATATGCTGAGAAAGAATCTTGGGAACACGTTCTGGCCTACTGCAAGGGTACGGAAGAGTGGAGAAAGAGATATCTACCGGTCCCGTTTATTAAAGGGGCACAGGGCAGTTCCATTGCTGGACTTGCTGGGAGATAGGAAGGAGGAGGAGGGAATAGGTAAATTTTGAAACAAAGTGAGATACCTCTGATCTTAAGAGGCACACAACCGGGAAGGGGAACATGAGTCACAATATTTTTTTACAATTATTCGTGCGCATATTTGAGGGAATGTAAGTTATCACAGCACGCTATCACATTGTTGCATAAGATTTTTTTTTTGTCTGTTCATCTTCATAAATTAACACTTTATATCGAGTGTGTCACTCGATGTTGGCCTCTGATAATTCCTTGTAAGTTTTAGATTAATAAATGTAATTTCCTGAAATTTTACATTGACATACCTGGGTATATTAAAGTATGGACAGTATGCGCTAGCATATTTATCTTGAAGCCGATTGCGTGTTCGCTGTTCTCAGCTGTAGGGTGACGCTTGTCAAAAGTTGAGGTGCCTTTCTGTTTTCGAGAAGTACAATACAACTGGACTGGTACACAATGGAACAGCGTGTCTTTACTGTTCGAAAGTGCTGGAAAATTGCATCGATAAAGGAGTGTTAAAGTAGAAGTTTGGGAACACCGACAAACTCCTCCATTCTGTATCTCATGAAGAAATTGGAAACCAAGGAAAGTTTAGGGTTCGCACGAAGGGGAATTCCGAAACTGCCAAAAACATTGGTGCAGAATATAACAAACACATTGCAGATCTCCTTACAGTAGTCTTGCGTAAACGTTGCCAGAGATGGAAGTTTCCACAAACACATGCAGAAGAACCGAAAAAACATTGCACATATATATTTCATTACTGCGGTGTAAAAATTGAAACCTTCCGGCACTTTGACAGTGCAAGTGGTTTTCCAAAAAGGCGTGGTTCCACCTAAGTGGGCGCGTCACTTCCCTGACCAATATTTGGGACAGTGAGTGTTCTCACACTGTGCATGGGATGCTTTTTCAAAATGAAAGTTTAGGATGTATGTTGCGCGTCGTATTATTTCCTGTATACAACAGTTGCTACCACAGTCTACATGGATATTTTCCATTATCAGTTGGAAAATGAGTAATGTTGCAACCTGCCACATCTTTAATGCCAGCAAGGCTGAAACATTTGCAGATCGTGACATTTCTAAAGAACTTGGGCCACCAAGATCGCCTGAACCTTCTACCACATTTCTTCTTGCAAAGTATATCGCAGCAAGTCACGAATTCTTGTAGAACTGCAGGAAAACACTCGATATGTGCAGGAATATCTTCTGTAACATGGACAGACGTGTTGAAGACATTCTTGGTGTTAATGGTAACTACTTTCAAAGCTTATTATGACACTTTTCATGCACTAAGTTATGTTCTAGTCAAATGTTACCGAATTACATCTATCAATTTGAAAATTGTGAGGAAAAAGTAGGGACCAATAGTGAGTGAAACACCACGTGTTTGTACCACGTTTCCTGTCTTCTGTTTCAAAGTTGATATGAATGATTGTCATTTTATACGTAATTATAACCAGGTTTCCCAAACAATCTTGGTCCGTTTGATTTTAATTGAAGGGTTGTATCATAACAACTGATTGCCTATTGTTTGCCTCCTAGAGGTTTCATATATTTTAGAAGTTTGTTTTATCTTTGCAGTTTGACCATTCTTTATTATGATTTGGATACTGCTCTCCTCATTCCTAGGCAGCTACCTTAATATTGCTAATCTACCCTCTCTTTCTCGGTCGTCCTATCGATGTTCTTCATCCTGGCCTGTGCTGAAGTTCGATTTTTGGTGTGTTATCTATCTTCATTCATTCGGTCTAAATGGTTTTCTAGTTCTTTTTGTGTAAGCAAGTTGTACATAGTAGGCATATCCGTTTAAATATTAGAAGGTTTCACCTTCCTTCAGAAATGAATACTTAATCATCAACATGTAATGGAGTTGCTGGTTGTTTGTTATTCTTATAAGCAGTTCTTATGCTTCTTGGTTTTCTGCTTTTGACTTGTTTTATTTTATGCATTTATGCATATTTTAATTATATTTGTAAAATATTATATATACTTAACTTGCCTACAAAAGGCCAATTTACTTTTGATCAATCTTTCAGATACTTTTACTTCATGCATAAGAAATTAGGTTAGGTTATTCTATTTTTTTTTTCTAACAGGCTTCATAAAATGAGAATTGCATCTTATTTTCCCTTATTAAAGCCACATTATTAATCAATAAGTATGTTTATAGTAGTTGCATAATATTGATGTATATTAATCATTAGAATTCTTTTCCAATTAGGTCCCCTTTTTATTGACATAATTAAGGCATTTCATTTTAGTAATTTTTGTACTGTCGTGTGGTAGCCTCAATAACTTTCTTGATAGAAACAGTTGCAGGATGAAGTTAGAATGTTAAAGAGCAAAGTGTTTTGAGGAATAAGTAAAATGAAATTAGATAAACCCCACTAAAGTCCCGGTTTTCAATCTAAGGTTTTTTGCCTTTTATATTATTAATATTAACGATTAAATATAAAATAATTTGTAAAAAATTCGTGAAGTAATAAAACGCGGAAAGGTAGAAATGAAAACAAATTAAAACAATCATATAAATATCTCGATGTTTCGAACCAGAAATTCAAAAATTGAAGACAGGTGAACATTTCTGCTTCTCTAGCTCTCATTGTTATTTACAAGTGACTTTGTTCTTCATTATTACCGTATTCACCCCCGGTGTTATTTTCTTCCTGGTTTTTCTTACTTTTTTATTTGTGTTTACTTTTAGGGTGTTCTTACTGAGTGTTTTATTATTTCTTTACGCCATTATTTTATCCTTCTATTCGCAGCATATTCTGATACGATTTATTAGTATTTTTAAACATTTTTAACGATTTCCACTCCTTTTTGTATTGACAACCATAGCACTTGTCCCCTGCCTTTGATTCGGTCCTGGTGGTGTAGTGGTAACCATACTTGCCTTCTAAACCCAAGATCGCGGGTTCAAACCTGGCCAGGATCGACGGATTTTTTTCGGGCGTAAAAATCCTAAGTATGGCTTCCTTCGGAAGGAAAGTAAAACCGTGGGCCTCATGTCGTACAATTACGGCACGAAAAAGAATCTCAAAAGCCTGAAAGAAGAGACCTCTGAGCAAAATTTGTCGGCCGTTTCGCGCCCTGATTTGAATGGGAGGCTAATGACCTGAGATGTTAAAGAGCGTCTGTAAATAAAACGAGTTAAAAAAAAAACTTCCTTTGAAAAAGACGATTGATTCGAAATATTGCGCTATTTGCATGACTTTTTCAGTATTTTATTAATTTTCGCTTCTTTAGCTCATACCCGACACCCAAATAACTTGCAATACAAAAACATCGGCATTTTTCAATAAGAAAGAAAGAAAAGGGAAAAAGACAGTTTTAGACACGCGGTCATTTTGGTGAAAATTGAGATGCTAAAGAGCGTCCATAAATAAATAAAATCAACAATCTAATTTTTATAAACATAAACAAGAGCTGTAAAGAGTTAAAAAAGACATAATTGCTAAATAATTTAAACACTACTTTCAATAACTCTTTTTTTGGGGGGGAAGGGTACACTATATAATTGTTGGGTAGAATAAACTCGCTAAGTAAAAAAGAACAGGGGAATCGTTGCCAAAGCCCCAACACTATTATCATAGTTGACAGCCTGGATATATTGTGTTCATCTATGCGGAAAATGGGCGCTAACAAACCTTCCACAATGCACGTTGTCGACATGTTCTGTTATCTGAGTATCTACAACATGCATGTCTATATCAGGCTAGCTAGCAATGTAGCAGCTGGTATAAAATTGCAAATCGATGCATAACACATTACTGTCAACTACATTCGTGGTCTAATAACCCCCATACACATATGGTGCATTTCTTGTGCATAATGCACTCGTTCGTAACATTTTGTTCTTTCTTCAAAAGCAAACTGCCGGCTAGCCCCATCTTTTAAGGCATGTGTACTGTCATGATCAATAAGATGGGGTTTGATTCTCTAACGGCGCAGATGTAAAATAATGAACATTTTGAGAATGTAGTTAACACTGAAGGTTTTCAGTTGCCTCTTAGAGTTAACTTCCGTGTAACGATATAACCAGAGAGGTCTTCAGGGAGGATTTGCGACTGTGATTGGAATGGGCACAGTAGGTCAGATTGTAAGAGCGTCGGCAAGGCAAAGGAAATATTCGTAGTTCCATTCAATAGGTCCCGTATTTAATTTTCGTTGGTTCTGTTAAAGGGTCAAAGTGTCGGGACGAGGTGGGCTAGCACGGTGTAACGGTGGCTTGCGCTCTGGAAAGGTCTGGAATTTCAGAACTTCTGAGAGACTCAAACAACTCAGGTGGGAGTATTCTTTCTGGAAACATTTAGGAAGTATCCTCTTGCACTCTAGATGTACTACCCATTCATTCGTGACCTTCGTTGATTGGCCATTTGTGCACTAGATTATAAATTAATTATATTACTTTCAAGTGTATGTTAACCTGCTTTTTCTGGATGAAAAAGGCGAGCTTCAAACCCCCAGCGCAGGCCCCCATTTCTGAAAGTTATGTTCCCAGGACTATACATTTAATAAATTCCACGCAAACCTAGATTCCCGTATGATTTATAGTAGATTTCTCCGAGTATTACCCTGACACAGTTAAAAACCTCCTCTTTGAATAAAGGTTTCAAAATGCACTATAAATATTGCATTAAGCCATTAATTTTAACTTAAAAGTCGAATATTTATTTCTATTTTGAAAAAGACTGCTTTTATGCTATAATTCAAGTATTTATTTCTGTTTTGGAATGGAAATATTGAATAAGGAAAGTAAGCTGGTATCTAACTATTGACAGGACAGTAAAATATACTCATCTGTTTTATAAAGTTTATTTGAAATGTTCCCCCCAAAAAATATACAAACGACCACTTGATCTACAGAGTCTCGTCCCGGAAATATCCTTTCGCGTGCATTTTCAATTCCCAGTAATTATTGAATCCATTGCACACACACCTTTTTTTAATACGCAGGATATTGTGCACTATTTTAGCAGAGATGCCTAATGTCTCAGTTCTCACCTATGTTCACTCGGTGAACTTCCATTATACTTTCTCTCATAATATTAACTTCATCTTCGGTGCTTATACGGCTAGATTTAAATTTATTCATCGCTGAAGCAGTTTCTTGAAGAAATTCATCGAGCTCACTTTTGATCTGCGTTAACTAATCATCGCGTCTGTCAAACTTTTCCATAAGCAATTACAAGAACCTTTTGTCACTTAAAGTATTTTCCGGGTGTATAAATGACCCTTGTATACGTTTTTTATAACTTCTCACAAAGTTTTCGCTAGATAAATGTATGTAATTGTAAACAAATGTACGTTGCTTTTGTAATTATATTTTTATACCCGTATATTTAGAGTTCAACCGAAGTGATGTCGGTTTTTTCGTGATATCCATTTTTAAGCGTTGGCAACAAATAAATGCTCAAGGTGGAAACTAATTGTTTCCGAGAATTAAACTGAAATTGGAAGTGTTAGACAATATTTTGAGAAGCGCGGTCAAACATATGCACCCCGAAGATGATATACGAGATTGTATGCTCTATAATGCAACTGCAGTGACATGAAAAATGCGACAGGTCTTCGACGTTGATGCTATGACGGTACAAAGATGTTCACGGATTCCAGGGAGGCAAAGAATCTCTGAAAGGATGAGCCACAGACAGTAAAACAATGAGGACGTGGCGCAACAGTTCAACGTCAGCCCAAATCCACAACGTTAGGGAAAATACGTGATCTTAGTTGCTGGATTTTACATTAGTTGACAATGGTTCAGATGGCGGCACAAGTTGACGCCTGTTTTGCTTTATTGTCACGTCTGCAGAGGGGTCCCTTGGTAGGCTTGCTGACATGTGATGAAAAGTGGATTCTCTACGGTAATCCAAGACGGAGGCGTCATTGGTTGGCAGTCCATGAATCTATTCCCAAACAACTGAAGTCATCACTGCACCAAAAGAAGATTATGCTCGTGTTTGATGGACTGTGCGGAGTCAGCTGCTTCCCACCAGATAATCAATATCATTGTGTACTCTGTCCAAGTGGAAATTGCTCATAAAATGCTGAAAATCAATTACGCTGTACTCGTAAATCAAAAAAGTTGTTCTTTTGCATGATAATGCAAAACCACGTACAACTAAGCATTTCACAGGACACTAATTCTGAAACTTTATAATCTGGAAACTATTAAATGGATTTTTTGCCTCCCGCTTGAGGATTTGTCACGTTGGAATCCATGGATTTAAGCCTCTGTAGTGAAGGTAACTATTATACTGAGGCTATTAAATAAAGGAATACTTTCTTGAGCTAAAATTTAACTGTGCAGTATTTTGTTAGCTTAATGCGTGAAGTATAAATGGTATTACTTTTATATTTAAATTACCCTTTCGTCTCAACAAATCTTCAGCTGAGGTTCATGTGGAATGTTTGTTCTTTCCTATAGGGAAGCTCGAAGATGGTTTAAAATGTGTAAAGAGGGGAGGCAATCACAGCTTGTCACTTATTTATTTCAGCTACTTTGTCTTATTACAGCGGTGATTATTCTCAACCAACCATAAGGATATTGGAACATTATACTTTATTTAACTCAAATATAGTCTGAACAGAAGCTTGCCTTAAATACTTTTTAAAGCAAATTATTTAATTTCAAAGGAAAGTGGACCCGGACCTCTAGTTTATGCCCTAACAGAAGAAAGCATTAACATTGCTGCCCTCATTATGAAAGAGGAGCGTCAATAATATTAAAACACTTTCAGAAATTCTTAAAAGTTCACAGTTGGTAACTGAAAACTTGCACATGAGACGTGTATATGCCCGGTGGGTTCCAAGACTGCTGATTCCCCAACAAAGGACGTTCACGTGCAGGTTTTCACGCAGTTGTAGACGATGTTACAGGAATATGCTGGGTTTCTTTCAAAGGAAATCACCTCTGATGAAACTTGCCTACATCATTTCGATTCTGAGAGCAAACAGCAACACTCTGTGTGGACATCTCCATTATTATCGAACACCAAAGGAGGGCGGTCTTCTGCTTGGAATGTTAGATCATCCTTTTCGATTTTAAAGGACTGTTTTATCAGCAGTCGTACCTAAATGCAACTGTAAATGTAATATACAGAGATGTCCTGAAAACTACAAGACCATATCACAAGTAAAGTGCCACATTTCGGTGCAACAAGTTGTTTGCTGCACTATGATAATGCACGGCCGCACATCGTAAATATTGTAGCTGAATATATCATAAAAATCCTCAACCTCCGTATTGTCTAGATTTAGCCCATTGTGAATTTTTCCTTTTCCCCAAATTGAAGAATCATCATCGTGGAAGCCATTTTCCATCATCAGAATCAGTGTTAAAGGCTGCGAGGCGATTCTGAAGCATGCATTAAAACTTTCCGGCAAGTCTTTAAAAACGAACAAAAATGCTGGGGTACCTTGTATCCAAAGGGGACTGCTTTGAGAAAGATCGTCAAATTTTTTGAGAATGCTTAAATGTATGCAGTTAAAAAAATAACTGAAGAATTGTTTTGTTCAGAATATTATGTTTTGAGGAGTCAGGTCTGAAGCCAGCAGATATCTTTTGATCACCTTATATATAATGTATTTATTACTAGATCATATCCCTAATATATAATATTACTGGATGTACAATTTAACTAATTATTTCGAACAGATATGTAAAAGAAAAAATAATTTAATGCACTGATTGTTCGAAAGTCTTCTCATATATAAGAAAACTTCAATAATATTTATTACGAGTTTAGAAATAAGATAGGAATTTATCAATGCTTATTGTGGGCCTAAGAGGTAAACTTCCCCTCTCCCCAAAAGTATGAAAGGCTTATACGATGAAGACCTTTTTTCTATTCTTGTAAAACTAGCCAGAATGAAACCGTTGACAAAGATACGCATGTTTCTACATTAAAGGTACAAAATAAACATTCCTTTTCGTAACTACCTAGGAACAACTATGACATAGTGGTGCTAATATGGAGTACTAAGGTTTTGTAAGGGTCAAAAATGTGTCAGTGTAAGCACGTATTACGAATTTTGTTTATTAATTTCATCAAAGTGAATCGTACATCATGTTGTAGTACGCACTTCAGGCATCGTTGTCATATATTATTTGTTTGTCTTTCATACTCAATTCTGCATGTTTTGAGGTTAGAATTTCGAAGGTTGCAGTGTCACCAATATGGAATACTAGTAATCGCCCTCCAGGGATTACACAGCCTACAAAAAGCAATAAAACAGGTAAGAGAACTAAGATAGGCTTCCTTAAAGCATTGCAAATATTTAAAGAGACATAACGATATTTTAGGTTGACAAATTAAAAAATATACTCAATTAAACATTGTGCCAAAAACAGAAATGGAAGAACTACTTCAATATGCTCTTAAACTGAAAGACAACCTCTTTAGCCTAACAAAAGGGCTTGCAGACATGGCATTCCATTTAGCAAAAAGAAAAATAAATCAGACATAAATTTTAAGTCGGAGAGCAGGAAGGATGTGGCGGAGGCTTTAATGAAGAGACACCGGGATATTCTTCAGCAAAAGCACTGCCCCTTCCTTCCGATTTACCATGGAAAATGTGATAAAGCTCTTTTGTTAAATGTACATGCTGCTTGAGATGGAAAAAGACAACAGTACGTTTGTGTGTTGATTTTTTTTTTTCTCTTGTTAGATACACATGCATAAACATTCGCGTCATCATTTTAATAAATAGTTTTAAGTAAACTACGCTCAGGTGCCGTATTTCTACTGCGTTTTAAACAGTGAAAATACAGTTTCTTTATTAAAGGTTTATTTTCTACATTTTCAGTCATGTTACGCCATTCATATCTCATAGACTTTAAAATCTTGATGTGGCTACACATTGTGTAATATTTCATAAGTCGCATTTTAGTTAGTAGCCGAAAACAAAACGGTGTTCCATATTTGTGTCTCTTCGTCTAATAGAAGAGAATGCGACAAGTTACAGCATATCTTTGAAAAGCAACTTTTGTTATATCCGTAACTAAACTATATCAAATGAATAAGACATTTTAAATTTAAAATATTATTTTTTCAGAGCCTGCAGGTAAAATTATCTCTATCTCTAATTTTTAAGAGTTCATATAAAGTATAAATGCAGTGCATGTTTGCTAATTCTTCTATATGATACTCCACTAAATTAAACAGAATTTAATTTACATTCTTTTTTCTAGGGAAAAAATAAACACATATTTAAAAATTCACACCTATTATATATTTTGAAATGAATACCTAAACTTTTTTTTAAAAGTCAGTAGAAAGTAAAACAGATATATACTCTACACTTTTGATTACCTTGCCAAAAAAAAAAAAAAAAAAAAAAAAAAACGAGAATAGTTTTAAAAGCTATTTCCCTCGCAGTAAAGTATTCGCCTCATTAATCATTCCTATTCCAAGCTAAGCTACACTCTAGGTGGTGATATTTTCTTACGAGTTTCGCCATTGTGCTCAGCAATAAATTTGCTGAGCGTCGGAAGAAGAAAATGAAACCTCTCTTTAATTGCTAGACAAGAGGCGGTTTTTGCTTGTTAGGTATTTATAGGGTTTTGTGAAAGGCAGATGAAGAACGCGGCTACTGGACTTTAAGAATGGAATAGTCTGAAAAGCGCAAGTGGGCGAGGCCGCTGTTATGGATATTAATGGGTTTTTTGTTGCCTGGGCAGCTGGACAGGATGATGTAACGTCTGCTGGACGAGGAGATGAAGTATGAGAGGCGATTAATCGCGTGTGAAGGGCGGAACAGAAGTGCGTGCCTTTAGAATGTGCAAAGAGCGTGACATTAAGTGTCCGTAAACATCATCGACTGCCGGCCATAAGTGAAGTACAATTGCATCGTGGCCTTATGTGAATTTAATTGCTTATCACTCTCGTACATGGCTTGAGGACAATAAACTACACAACGCGGGGACTTATATCCTGTAATTTTTCCTTTTTAGAACAAGAAAAAGAAGACACTAACCCAGTAATTTGTGTGAGTAGTGAAGTACGGCTGCGAATTATTCATGGGAGCCAAATTTTAATTTAAACATTCTGTTGTCAGGAACAAGGAACAAGACACGGTAAACAATAGGGCTGGGCTCCATTTGGATCGAGAGTCAGGAGAATAGAAAGAGCGCATGGAGGAGGGCTAGGAACCGCTTGCGGGATATCGGACAATTGCGCAATGAAAAGAGATAATTTCGCTGAAAGTAAAATCTGAATGGGGGATAAAGCAGTACATCAAAAAAGGGACTTAACTCTCTAGCCTGGGGCTCGCGTGACTTAGACTAGGAGCATGACTGATGATTAAGATCACTGACGAATATGAACGGAGAATTTGTCCCATCTGTGAGGAGGGAGAAACATGGACACATATTCTGGGTGGATGTAGAGGTACAGAAGAATGGAGGGAAACGTATCCATCTCACTGCTTTACAGAATCGAACAGATGGAGGTGGCCATGCTGGACTTTGCTGGCAGGCTAGGAAGAAGAGGAGAGTATGACGAAAGTGAAACATCTCAGGCTGTTAACTGAGAAGGGGGGTTGGGAGGAAATAAATTGATGAAGTCCAGCTGTGTGGCATCCATAATGGAATTTATTTATATTTTCACATGTATTTTTAACATTGTTAAAATTATTCTTCTGGCATTTCTTGTTTTATTCTGTAATTTATTTGTTTATTTTTATTTATTTTAATATACGTTTTACATCTTATTGTGAATATCTCATGTAATATCTTATGCTTAATCAAACATATCTAGTGTATCATTAAAGCACGTACGGTCTATTGGACCCGTGCGCCTGTTGAAGGTGTTTTGTATTCTATTGGTACCTTGGTAATACACTCCCCCTTCCTCCTCCTCCTCCTCCTCCTCCTCCTCCTCCACCTCCTCCTCCTCCTCCTCCTCCTCCTCCTCCTCCTCCTACTACTACTACTACTACTACTACAGCTGCTGCTGCTACTGCTACAGCTACTACTACTACTACTACTACTACTACTACTACTACTACTACTACTACTACTACTACTACTGCTACTACTACTACTACTACTACTACTACTACTACAGCTACTACTACTACTACTACAGCTACTACTACTACTACTACTACTACTACAGCTACTACTACTACTACAGCTACTTCTACTACTACTACTACTACTACTACTACTACTACTACTACTACTACTGCTACTACTACTACTACTACTACTACTACTACTACTACAGCTACTACTACTACTACTACTGCTACTACTACTACTACTACTACTACTACTACTACTACTACAGCTACTACTACTACTACTACTACAGCTACTTCTACTACTACTACTACTACTACAGCTACTACAGCTACTACTACTACTACTACTACTACTACTACTACTACTACTACTACTACTACTACTACTACTACTACTACTACTACTACTACTACTACTACTGCTAGTTACACAAGGTGATACCAACTTTCATGATTAGTTTGCTGTTGGTGCCAAACCAACATGAAACACCGAGGGATCCAACATGCAATTTGTTGGAATCTGATTTAAGGTAAATATAACATTTGTAAATATCGTCAGGAAGTTTGAAAAATAGTCCCGTCCAGCATAAGTGAATGCAACCCTTATTAAATATCTTGTACAAAATTATTGCTGGTACAATTCTAAAAAACAAATTATAATAGGCGTTTCAAGGATTTCGGTCCTATTTTTTTTTTCTTTTGAAAAAATGTAGAATTGGAATGAACTGCAAAAATCATAAGCATGCGAATTCCTTTATTTCGATTTTCCTATAAAATGACGATTTTTTTTAAATATTAAATATTACTCCCCTACATCAAATATTTGAGAAAATATTTCTAGTGTTTTTTGATGGAAAAAAAAACGCTGTGTTTCTTATGGATAGTGTATTATTACAAGATTTGGTGACTTCAAGGTCATGCTTTCCTTTCTCTGATTGTAAATGAATTTCAGTTTTATCACAATAGCCTCTATTTTTTCTTAATTACAGGGCGTTATTTTTTTCTGCGTCCGCATATGAACGCAAGACCTGCGCAACCAAGGTCTCGATGAAAAGTTTTCCTTAGATTTCTACTCGCACATCTTTGATCAATGACATACGCACTATATTAGTTTTATTTCATAGTACGGACTAACCCTTGTTACAGAAGTTGTTCGAAGTATATCCATCTACAGTCACGCATCACTAATATCCTTAAATGAAGTATACACTCGCTCGCAACAGCTGTGTGCTTCAATAATTCTGCCAATTTCTACCGTTACATTTTTTCGTCTTTTATATGGGGGTAGTTCCTTACACATATTTTTTCTCTGTTGTAGTGGTAACTTTTCAATGCAATTCTCCACATCTGGTAGATTCACCTGTAAAGCATGAAAAGATCTTCATGCGTATTTGCGTGCTTTAGCCGCATTGTAAATTCTAGTATTTAGTATTTATATTTTGGTTTCTTATCATAGCAGTAAAATCTCCAATTGAAATTGCACCAGGTTAGTTTTTCTTGTTTCTTATGTGCGTCACAATGTACACTATTTTTAGGGAGAGAATAAATATAGTACACACTGTTATTAACACAAATTTACTTAATATTACACATCGTTACCTTTAAAAGATGTTGTTTTAAATATCAGTTTAAACTTGGGTTGTAAATTGTTCACTGATTGCATTTGACAATATGATGTCAGTTTCAGAAATAATGGAACACTTTTCCAGATATCCGTTTGTAAAACAAAACCCTTAATCATTATATCCAAGAGAAGCAATTACTGTATTTGACCTGTAGCTCTTTATTAAATTTCTTTGTTTACTCCTTCACAATATGTTTTTATATAATGCAGTACCTAAGCCAAAATTAAATGACTGTGGGAGTAAAATCGTAGTAAATTTCTTTGTAACAGAGCACAATTCATGTTCTAAATTATATTAAATATCTCAATACTTGTGACCTCAAAGGTTAAATATTATTACATGATAATGTGATGAAAAAGAAGAATTATTGGTCCTTTTAGTTATGCATGTCATAATTGAAAGACAAGAAATTGCGCACTTTAACATTTTTGTATATGATTTAGTGATATTCAGGTGTGCTTTTGGGGGGGGGGGATACAGAAACTTGGATTAAGAATGAATGATCATAATTTTTATCAGTTCATTGTATTACTTTATTCCTCGTCCTTTATCTAGAAAGTTCTAATTTATTAAATAAAAGCCATTTGGTTTACCACTTCAAATGACCGGCTAAGGTAATCAACACGTAATCTTCCGCCTAGCGACAAACAGAACCGTGCTGAACTTAGTACAATCACAGATGCCAGGGAAATACCCTAAAGCTTACTCGCTCTTTTTTCATTGGTTGCTACAATTTAAACCTAGGACGTTTGTTTAACATTTTTGTTAAGTACTACTTCATAATGTAAAGACCACTTAGGCCGTCGCGACGCTATATTAGAGAGCAGAAGAGCCTTAAGACGCGCCTTCTTCACTCCTCGCTCGGTCTATCCGGCGCCTCCACCATTTGCCACGCTGACGGCGGCCTCCAGTCTTTCGGAAGAAAACGTTATCACCGCTGTTTTCATTGTGAGAGTGGATCGTGGAATAACAAGTCATTAATGCTAATTTTGCTAGTTTAATTAGTAACTGAAAAAATTGCACAGTACATGTGTTTGTAGGCGGTGGGTGCCAAGACTGGCTCATTCCGCAACAAAGGGCGTTCACTTGCAAGTTTGCACACAGTTCATGATGATACTTTAGGAAGAGAAAAGTTAATCGCTGCAAATGAAGTAAGCTCTCCTATTTCGATCCTAAGAACAATCAGCAAAGTTGTATGTACAAGTCACCAATGGCAAATAAAGCAAAGTGGTTGCTAATTCAAAGAATAGTTTATCAGCATGTAACACACAAATGTATTACCTTGCTACTTTAAAGGTTAACTTACGGCTGTCCTTTAATTCTCGGATGCAGAAACATTGCATTGTTGATTTTCGGAAGAGTAAATATAGTACACCACTTTTATATGCCGCGCCAGCCAACACACCTATCTCCTTAGCCAATTAAACGCGGAAATTACTCACGTCGAGAGCTTTGCAACTTCTGTGTTTTTCGTCCTTCTGTTAGTTCGCGTGATAATACTGTTTCTCTTAACCTTACTCCGGATGTCAACAGTACCAGGTATTCTTTGTCTACCCCCATTAAACTGGTAGGCACAGAGCCGCTTTTCAATAGTTCATTGTTCAAAGTAATAATTTAACATTATACATTTTATATATTTAAAGAATCTGGGTAAATGTTCCTATTCATTAGCGCATGAAGTACGATGCGTGATAGCGTTTGCGCATCTAGAGTTCATGCACCACATTTTCCTGAACTAGGTGGAGGTTACGTCTCAGGTTTACCGTTAAAGATGGCATGAACTTGTGACTTGATTACTGCATTCGCGAAGAACGAAGAAAATTCGTTAACACGGTTGTCTCATAATTATAAATTTAGCTTAAGTTTACATGCTTTCAAGGCTTTATTGGCGTGCATTTTCATGTTTCTGTCGTCTGTTAGAGCTCCCCACATTCTGGGAAATGCAGATAGTCCTCTACGGCAAATTCTCATAAATCGATCACCTGTATACTGATAGAATCTCTTTCTGCAATAGGATGTCATTCATTTCAAATGGCTTTAGTAAAAGTCCGATTAAATTTTATCATCCATTATATAAAACACACGCCATTTCCTGAGCATGAAGCCAGGGTACTTCAATTTTATTGTTTTAAAAATATAGGAATTTCATTTCTATTGCAGGACTGTTTTCTTTCCTCATTATTAGAAAATAATGGAGAGCGGTTTATAAAATTCTCAGTGTCGACCATAAGCGGCTATGCAATTGGCAAGAAAACTGGTTTTTTTTTATGTTGGTACATCTGTCTTAAGCATTCGTTTGGAATAGCAATTCAATGTTTCAAATAATTTTAATACAGCCTTTGGGTAGTCCATAAGATGAATCAAATTAAATATCGTGCAGCATTAAATTCTTTTGTGAAAGTTGGTTGAGTGACAAAGGAAAAACTTGCTAATTTATAAAAGTTTATGCAGATTCTTCTCAATTTTGAGCAATTACGGCATAGACTGCTGAATTTGAACGTGATAGTATCTGCCTTGAAGTTGACTTGCGTGAAGGACTTTAAAACAATGTGCAATATCAGCTGAATTCTACGAAACAATGCATGATAATTATAGCATGATCGGCGAGTAAAAGCATGGACTTTCAAAGGAACGAATACCGTCATAACCTCTGGTAGAACCCTCGCTTTTACATTATTATTTTCAGTTAACTTGGCACGAGGTTAGACACTAGCGGCAGCTCCAGGTTTTAAACCCTAACATTCCAAATTAAAATCTATATAAGGGACGAGGAATAAAGTAATACAATGAACTGATCAGCCTAGTAAACTTCTCTGTCACTCTTATTACAATTTCAAATGTTATTGTACTGTTGGGAAGGCCAGGGAGAAGAGTTGTGTATCGAGACGGAAGCCTTTCCTTATCAAAACATCCAAACATAGGCATGCACAGAGCTTGGCTTTTTTCTACGTTTTACACGCAACACCAGTGTGGAATTAGCTCGCAATTGTTGACTTCAAGAATGCTTTACTGCTACAATAATCACTTCGACAATACGATATCAGAGATCATTATTGTTCCATTATTAGTGCATAATTTTTACTATTAAGCTCCCCTATGCCGCAGTACATTACGTATATTTTACATCAAGATTTGCTCATGAGAAACCTTTGCGCAAGATGGATGCCGCGCTTTCTAACAACGGATCAAATACGCATTCGTATGAAAATAGCGTTAACCGATTTTGAAGCATTTTAGCAACAACAGAGCCCTTTTTTTTGTGTGGACTTATAAATATGAATAACTTGGATCACCATCACACATCAGAATCGATACAGCAGCCGAAACAGTGGACAAAAACCAGTTGTTCAACGCTAAAGAAGACGAACGAAGTCAGCAGGAAAATAATGCTATTAGTATTTTAGGAATTGTATTGGTTGTCTTCAGGTGAGTAAAACAGTAATATTCTAATTTTTTAAACAAATTAGATTTAAAAAATAGAAAATGCAGTTACTCACTGCACCTACTTCTTAGATTAGGCTCCTTCTGATTTTCATTTGTTTCCAAAACTGAAGTTCTTCCCCTCTGGTCAGAGTTTGTCATGTCAGTTGCAGGTGTAGAGGAGTATTTTGCAAAATGTGCTAAAATCACTTCATAGCTGAATAATTGCATAGGAGCATCACCGAAATAAATGTATTAACTTTAAGGCAGATTATGTTGAACAAAAAAGTTTAGCTTAAAAGGTCGTTCTCTCATTGATAGACCAAGAACTTTGCAGTGCTCGTAATTGAAAACACTATAATCCCCCCCCCCCAAATAAAAACTCCTTGAAATGTGAATAGTTGAACGTTTTATCCTTTAAATGTTACATTCTAATATTTTAGTATCGGCTAACAGTTCCCTAGAGACTGGACAGGGAAACGGTGTGCTGAAGACCCAATGCAGCATTTTTTTCAGCCAACAATAATCTCTCAACAGCTCTCGCTATGGACGGTTAGCCGGTCACTTAGTGATCATCAGGGAAGGTTTAATAGATAATTTTTTTATACTTTGCTATTTGTCCAACTCTGCAAACAATTTCCTGGCGGCATAAGCTTTCATGGTTAAGAAAAAACTGCAATGTTGCAAAAATTCTTGTTAATTTCTCTGCTAGAAAGCACTGCTATTTCTCATATCTTCCTAGCCTATTTACTGCTGCGGAAGTAAATGAAATTCTCTAGGTATACAGCCCTGCAGATTAGCTCTTTGTTTCTCCCAATAGCACAGAGATTCAGCACACGGGTCGTTTATTTGCTTCTGCGGAATATTTTGCGATCTTTTTATCCCGTCGAGGCTTGTCGAAGAACAGGAAAGGCTTTTTGCTTTGTAAATATGTTGGTTTCTGTGAAAAGTAGACGTGCAGTACAAGATATCTCTGCTTCAGTTTTGGGAAGAGTAAGGCACACGTCGGATGATGACTTGAATGGCTTTAACAGTGCATCCGCCGAAAATCTCCTTAAACTTGTGACGCCCTCTATCTCGTATGCACTAAAACAAATGTTTAGAATTTAGCATACTTTGTCATTTTTTGTCTGCTTAATTTCTGTTTTAACAACATGGTAGTGTATGTAGCATATTTTATATTGTTTTTCTGCTTACAGCGCTTTTATAGTTTAAGTCTTTGAGTAGCACTATATCGAGATATTACTGCAGCTGTTAACTGTATTTATCTTAGCCATTCATAACACTACTGTCCCGCCCCTTTTCCTCCTATTGAACAACTGGAAACACTCATTTTATAGCATTAATTAGAGTTGTAGTTTGCAAAAACCCCCTTAAGCCAGTTGATATCTAGTCATCATTTGTGAAAGAGGAATACGGTAAACATAACTCTCTCATCTTTACTATGATGAGAGTGCCGATAGGATATGAAAACTATGGGTCCATCTTTACAAACGAGTAGAACAGTATCAAAAAATATCATCTGACATTTTTGAAAATGTATGGCATAAACCCAAGAAATATAGCATAATTATACGGTTTGCTATTCGACTGATAGTCAAATATACTGCTGTTCCCTATCCCTTTATTAATCTAAATAGAGTTTTCATGGATTTTAGCTGAATTATGCTACCGACTTGCTGCAAAAATGAAAGAAAACGAAGTTGGTTTTGATACCATTGAAATATATTGAATATTGAAATAAGTTTGTTTAACGTCATTAAAAACAATTTTAAACAAAAAGTTGTTTTGTGTTGTTGCTGGTTTCTGAAATATGCTAATGAAAATAAAATTAAAGCCCCGATTTTTAAATGCAGCTTTTCCTTTAGTTGAGTTTTATTTTTTCGTCTTCATGCGTTTTCAAAAATAAGTGTAAAAGTATTAACCGTTAAGGTGGTTCTCATTTAAGAGGTTATTATATTAATGAGATTGGGAGAGAGTGGGGAAATACCTACCACTAAGAAAAAATGTTATAAATTGATAAATGTGCTACACATTAATTCAACACTGACCAAATTGCGAACATACAAAATATGTCAAGCACTACCCCGCTATAATATGAAAAGAGCAGAAATTAAAGCATTGCATTTAATAATTTTGTTTTGGTCGGGAATGACCAACTTAAGAGGGTAATGCTGTTCACAAGAAACAGGTGGTCCAGGTCGTTAAGGCACGGATTCGTGAGCGAGAGGTCTGGGATTCGATGCCGGACATTCCTCTGACAAGGTGTTATTTTTCAGGTTTTCCTCATTTCTCATAAATGACTAATCTAAAACTTAGAACTGGAACATTTTCTTGCTTTAAAATAAAAACCATGTCCAAATGTACCATTTATCTCTAAGGGCGTTAATGACTATTGAAAAAGTAACAGCTTTTAATCTAATCAGCTTTATTGAAAGCATTAAACTATATCATAAGCTGTAGGTAAAACACATTTCAAAATGCAAATTAGCAAGCTACAGAGATAATGGACATTTATATATAGAAATAAACCCTGAACTATTCCCAACTGTTACAACATTCATCTGCAGTCGGTGAAATGTGACATAAGTTTACAGATTAAGAGGACAGTGTTGCAGAGTATAGGCTTCAAGTTTGAAACAAAGTGCCATAAGGTTTTATACCGGTCACCTGATTAGCATTACTCCACCCTACCATTTTACATTTCAATTAACCTAACTTTCACAAAAACAAAACAATTATCAGTAAAATATCATTAATACTAAGACAAAAATGTGTTTCTCCTTCCAACAACAACAACAATAATAACAACAATAATAATAATAATAATAATAAATAATTAATGAAAACATAATTGTTTAAATATGTACGTGATTTCCGTGTAAGTGAGAAATTTATATAAGTTTGTAGACAAACATTTTCAAAAATTTCAGCTCCAACAGCCAATATTCAGAACTAACTATATTAGGACTACACAAGGCAGCAACAAAAAATATTAACAGCACTTTTCAGAGGCGTGATCAGCATTTCCCACTCAGTGGGCATTCTCCCACCTTTCCCAACACAGGTGATTTGCACGGAGTTTGAAAATGCTTGAAAATACAGAATTTCCTGTGCAGATACAAGGAATGTAATATCATTACCCTCTTTCAGGTCCAAGCGGACCACAACTAAAATAACCTTATTGTATAATTAGTTTACTTATACTTTTGATTACTTGACTACTTAAGGTCCCTTTGAATATAATCGAGTTAAATAAATAAATCTGTTGGGCATGGCAGAAGTGAACATAAGCAATTTTAATGCTTTATTCATGCACTTTGTTTTGCAGAATATCCCGAAAGGAAATTGCTACTGCAATCCTAGTGATACTACAATCTGTTGAAAAGGTATCCTCAATAACATTAATACTATTAAACGAAAATTATTTGTAATAGCTCGCCATTCAAGCATTATAATAACAGTAATATATAGTCTCTTATTATGTCAAACAGTCCTTGCTAAAACAGGAAAAATAGCGGAGAGAGAGAATTAAATGTCAGCTACTAAGCTCATGAGGGAGAAAATCCTGTTAACTGCTTATTTAACGAATTAACAATCAAAACTTTTGTAACCATAAGATTAGTATCCCAATTGCTGTTATATTTGGAAGCTTACGACGTCACAAGAGTTCAGAGTTATACCGTAAAATGTCAACATAAATAACGTTTAACTATTAACTTCCTACAGTTGACACTTTTTACACAAAAACATTAAACATTAAAAAATTACATAGTGTTTCGAAATGCTATCAAACAAAGATCATAGTGCTATAGTTTAAATTACTACTAGGTTAAGTTTGCATACATTGTAGTTAGATAACAAAGAATCCTCTGCTAGTTGATGTCGAAATAATTTGTCCCATAACAAACCCTAGGAGGTAATGGGAACTGTCATGAACTATGTTGTTTTGTTGTTGCAGTTTCATGGCAACGCGGACATAAAGATATTCTTGTCCTTAGAGGTAGTCCTCATATAACTCACTTGTTGGTCCTGATGGTCTAGCGGTAATCATACTTTCCTCGTAGACCCAAGATCGTGGGTTTAATCCTGGTCGATGAATATTTTAGGGAAAAAATTCTAAGTATGGCTTCCTTCAGTAGAGAAGTAAAGGCGTGGTTTCCATTTTGTAAATTTATGGCAAATAAAGGAAAGAAAAAACCTCTGAGCAAAATTTATCGGCCGTTTCACGCCCTGAATTGAAGGGAGCTTGATGACAGATGTTAAAGAGCGTCCATAAATAAAACAAATACCACCACCAATACCAACGCTAAATCCGGTTATGAACTACATCCAGGATCCAGGCAGTCCTCGCATAACGCGCCTCTCGCGGGTACAGTACAACTTGTCAGACCATTTTCTACTTGTATTTAAAATCCTAATAATGCCTGACGTGCTTCAAGCGTCGCAGCCAATTCTCCTCGCCTACTGCTGTCTTACTTTCTTCTTCTTACGCTTTTGAACTGCGAACGGGATATCATTCTCACTAATTGAAGCATTGCTCGCAAGTGAACAGGAAAGCATGGGAAGGTAGGATAGCAAATAATGAAAATGTTATATCTCTGATTTATTAACAATACATAGCTATCCAATGCTGTTCGCGAGAAATCAATTCAGAGTTGGAACTAAAATTACTACAATTACACAAACAGATTGCCAAACAGAAACATTATAAATACTCTCTTCAATTCTGAAACTTTTGGAAATATGTTACAGGTAAAATTTTGTTTCTTTTTTCGAAAATTATTTACAATTGTGAACATTGAAATATGGTCTTTGTAACAACATATTTCTAATTATGAAATAATATTTACATACATTCTTGATAAGGGGTCCAGATGCACACATTTCGTTATCTATTCTTTATTTTACTCGCATTTATTTTTTATTATCATGGCACCAATACAATACAAAATAACTTCAACAGGCGCACGGGTTCACGAACCATACGTGCTTTTATGATACACTTGGTGTGTTTGATAGATATTACATTAGATATTCACAATAAGTTTTATATAACATGTATATTCAGCAATAAAACAAACAAATAAACGAATAAAAATAAACAAAAAATAATAAAATAAATACCAGAAGAATAATATTTAGAATATTAGAATTATAAATAAATTATGGATGACACACAGCGGATTCAGTTAATCTGTTTCCTCCCAGCCGCTACCTGGTTATCATTCTTTCCCGATCTGAGCTGTCTCACTTTCATCAGAAATTCCCTCCTCTCCCTCCTTGCTTCCCAGCATAGCCCAGCATCAGCCTCTTCCTCTACTCGATCCTGTAAAGGAGTGCGGTAGATACTTTTCCCTGCATTCTTCCGTATCTTTACATCCAGCCAGAATATGTGTGCATGATTGCCCCTTCTCACACATGGGACAAATTTTCCGCTAAGTGATCGTAATCATTCGCCATCCCCCATAGTCTGAGCCATGCGAACACCTGTCCAGTGAGTTAGTCCATGTTTTGATATACTATTCTATTCCCCATTTCGATTTTAGCCCGTATTATACTTCCAGCAAACTCATCTCTATGTATTGCGCGATTGTCTGCTGCCTATCCATATTCTCCAAACAGTTCCTAGCATTCCTCCATGCGCTCTTTTTATTGTAATATTTAGTTGATAAACCAGTATGAAATCTTTTAAGCTTTGGCATAAAATATCATAGTTTTGTTACGAAATTCGCCAAAAATCTCTGAAAAGTATATTATTAGCAAAGCCTTAAAGCTTTAAAAACCATTGACATTTTTAACTACGTTTTGGTAGGAACTGCATCTCGCAGTGTGATTTCCAGATGGATAGCGAGTGAATTGACTGATATGAGATACACGTAAATATGCTACCGCGCAAAATTTCCATCATTGAATTATTATTCCAATTAATAAGATGGTTTATAATAAAAGCTGCTAACTTATTATTCAAGTGACTAGAAACCATTTACGTCTTCTAAACCAACTTTGTGGTGTCATCTTTTCCATGATTTGCTGACGCTGCGAAATGTATAACATTTGTTTTTTTTTTTTTTTTTTTTATTGTCCTCTTGATATCGTTCTTGTTTTATTTATTTTTAATAATTCCGGACAATGAAAAGGAATACAACATGACATAGTATAAGTCCTCGTATAGGGGCACGTGACCTTTGACCCCATTGGGCTGCTCCTGCTCACTTATTATTTAGGATATCAGTAAACTCTTGCAAGCTGACCTACTCTCTTGGGCTTTGAGAGTATATTGTTTCTACTGTTGCCTGAACGAATGTCGCAGATGGACATTCTTGACAATACTCAGAACAAGATGCAGTTTCTAAGGAACGGAAACCTTTACGTTTTATCCCTGCGCATTTAGTTGACCATTATTGAAGTAAGAACTATCCGTTACAAGGGTTTTGTATACATTTCGAATACAGTGATTCTCGATCGGTAAAATAGTTCGAAGAGGAAGTTTGTATTAATAACATTAAGTATGGTCAGTCTTGTTAAATTGTATATAATGTTAAGAACATTAGCTGCTAGCTTGTCAGATTTCGGTAGCAGGATAAGGCAGGGGTTTCTATCAAAACTAAAGGACATTTTAGATGTATCTAAGAAAAGATTAGAGATATATGAATTTAAGAAAGTTCAATATGACTTTTAACTTATGGTTTTTATACCGTTATGAAGAGCATGGCTACTTAGCAAGCTTAACGACATAGTTAAAGAAAATAAAACTCAGAATGTAGAGGAAAGTGCCCCACTTTCAATAAGAAAAGTAGGATTCACTTAGAAAGTGCTTCTTAAGTGATTACTTACTCAAATCTTTCAAAACCTTCAACCAGCTGCATTACTAGATTATGGATAACGTTGGTTATCACAGTGTGCAGCAGCCCTCACTGAACCCCATAACCCCATTATCCAGTCTACGACGTAAATAAAGCGAATTTTTCGTCTATTTGATGATACTATACCACAGTGACTTTGAGACGCCAGAAACATACACACACCCGGGATCCTCAAACTGAAAATGAGGTCCCCATTGGGTTCATTTGGAAAGGTATATTTGCACTATATTCATAATCTTGAAAAAAGCAATTACACGACTAAAAATAAGTAAAATAATTGTAAAGACTTACTGAACTGTAAAGGTACTACAGAAGACTGAAAAACGTGAAGTAGTAGAGTATGTTAAGGAATCCGAGCAGAATCAAACTTAACACGAGTGTTAAAACGCGAAATATTTGTGATACTGGCAGCCATAGGGATTTGTTGTGTATACAGTTTCACAACTCTTGACCCAGCCAGCATAAGTTATAATGATGGCGGTTTGTATACAACGGCAGCTGATTCTTTGCTTCCCAGCCTTCCAAGTGTTTGAACCGCAAAGCAAAGATCTTGAATATCTTAATTCACTTGAGCATCAACAAGTCGGTAGGCTAATGACAGCGTGTTCTGATATTTTTATGGCTTCAAAATTATCTGAATGTTTCCCAGCTGGTTAGCATTTCATATTACATTCATGGTGTAACTTGAAATAATGAATTACGACCAAGATGCTTTACGGTAGGAGCAGGAACAACGTAGGTATTACCGGGGCATGATATATGGCTAATCCTTTCTTAACACCGTACCTTCAGAAAACCTAAAATGTTTCCCTTGCCTCTGATTAATAACCTGTATTATTTTCTTCGGTTAGAAGGAAATGCAAGCCAAGATAAAATCAGATTCAATGTCTGAAGAGAATATGCGTGTACTGGAAAAACCAGTTTTGTGGCCGCTGACGATTATTTTTATAACGATTACATTTCAATTCTTGGGTTATGCTTAGAGAAGGTGCTGGAGAGATCAACGACACAAGAAAAGTCCAAAACTTTTATCGTCAGCTTAGAAAGCAACTATAAAGATCTCAAGGAGACATTTTTTCCAGTTGTGACGTGTTCAATTTTTTTCCATTGCTCAGTTTGCTAAAATATAGGTCTTAAGCAAGCCCATATGTAGTCAAATATATACTGGTTCCCACAGAGCTTGGATTAGAAAATGCATATTTTTCAAACGAACAAATAATTTTAAAGAAATTTACAATTCTGGATCTGAGAAAATTAAAAGCAATATGGTTTGTATCAGATATATATGTAAAATTGATAAACAAAATTAACTTAGGACTTAATTACATAAATAATGTGTGAAAGTGTCTCATGTAACCTGCGCGCAGGGATTTTCCTATGAGCTAGCCGTGGAGCAAGTAGCAATTCTGCTTGCTTACTTGTTAACTTTGCTGACTGTCAGTCATAGAGCAACAGTTCCAGGACCTGTGCTGTGTTGTTCGTTTCTTAATTCGATATTATACATTAAGTGAATTATCCTCGTATGTTCACAGCGGCACAGTTGTCTTTATGCACAGTTCATATGTGTTAATCAGTGGTGAAAGAAGCATAGGACCAGATATAACTAGAGGTATCTTCCAGGCTGTTATTCAGTGGTCTGCTGGAGATAAGCGTTCCAGATATTTCGTCCACAACTGCTGCGTACATCTTCAGTAGTGAAGTCTTGATTTTTCCTTACTAGAAGACTTAATGATCGCGATCTTGCTTGGTTTTTCTTAGGCGAATGTGGGGTGGGTCTTTCCTTCCCACGAATGTTTCGCTCTTCCATTTCTTTTAATTTCATTCTAATGGTTCTGCCCGGCGAGGTGGGATGGTGCGGTGTAGCGGTGACTTACACTTTAAAAGGTTTCTGCCAACCCGTCTGATGTGGAAACGGTTCTTCCTAGCGACCCGAACTGCTTGGGAACAATTTTAGAGCCTCCTTTACGTCACTGCCTTCTGCTAAATAGAAAAAAATGAAGTACTAGTTTGAAGAACATTTTGTATATTGTTGTATGATTAGTTTGTTTTATGGTTTTACCCTCCCGCTAATCACCGAGACTCGGCTGGCCGGTTCATCGGCTAACGAGCTTCGCGCTCACCCATAGGCCAAACACTCCGGGGGAAAACAAAACTGGTCGCACGGTAGTAATGCCAGATAAGAAAACACCCCAAATGTTCTATACGATAATAAATTTTAAACAGAAAAGATATCCAAATGTATCCCCTATAACTCAGGATAGTTAAGAACATGAACAGTAAATTCCGAAAGTTGTATCTTTAAAAAAGAGAACAGCACGTATATGAAAAAACGAGCTGCAAAAACAAATATACCATCGCTTACTAAGCGAGCTCATCACCTACAGCCTAAAGGACAAATCACATGTAGGAAAAATAATAATTTCTAATCGCTTAAGGGGCGTATTCCTGGTCACTTTAGTAACTAAAGGAAGGAGAATGCTCCCTTCACACAGGGGAATATAATTTTTACTCAACTCATAGACTTAAAAATGGACATAAAATCTGTAAAGCTCGGAAGAAATTGAAACGATGCAAGATCATGCAAACCTATAGCAATCCGTATGTTAATCTATGGCAGTGAAATACAATTTTCATACCTCGGAAGAGGGCCACTATGGAAATAAAGTATGAGATGAGGGGTACAGGATGAACAGTGAGGCACGGCCGTAAGAGAGCCCCCAATATTGTTCCCAAGAGTTCGTGCACCTCAGAAGGGCCGCTACTATATAAGACGGGATGACAGAAACCTTTCAAAGCGCAAGTCACCGCTGCACCGCACCATCCCACCTCGCCGGACACTTTCAATCCTGTAAAGGACAAATGTAACGAAATAAAAAGAAAGGGAGAATGAAACATTCGTGGGAAGGAAAGATGCATCCATTATTCGCATAAGAAAACCCAGGCCATTGTCTTCTAGTAAGGAAAAATCAAGGATCCAGAGTTCTGCTAAACAGAAAGTAATAAAGTACTTTTGAAGAGCGTTTAGAAACGTCAGAGTTGGGCGGTCTTGGTGGTCTATGGTAACCATAGTTGTCTCGTAAACCCACGATAGCGGGCCAGGGTCAATGGGGTTTTTCAGGCGTAAAAATCCAAAGTATGGCTTCCTTCGGAAGGGAAATCAAGCATGGGCCCCTGTCGTAGATTCATGGCACGAAAAAGAACCTCAAGAGGCCTCTGAGCAAAATTTATCGGCCGTTTCATGCTCTGAATTGAATGGGACGCTAATGACCTCAGGTTAAATACCGTCCGAAATGAAACAAGTCATAGTTGAGCGAAATGAGTGGAATTAAGCGCGGAAATGATCCTAAATGAGTTGAACGTAAACACGTTCAGCATTTCGATGATCGATTTCTATCGCAATATCATATCGGTTGCTACTATGGTGTTCATCGACGTTAATAAAGCAATAAAACAGAAAAGCAAAGTGGTTTAACCATCTTAACTTCTAATTTCCCTTATATGTGAGAGCATATAATTCTTCACTCAATAAATGGATGATATATTCAGATGTGATTTTTTTTATTTGTGTTATTTAAGGACGATATTTTACATCTCAGGTCATCAGCGTCCCATTCATTTCAGGGCGTGAAACGGCCGACAAATTTTGCTCAGAGGACTTTTCTTTCAGGCTTGAGGTGCTTTATCGTGCCGTGAATGTACGACACGGGACCCACGGCTTTACTTCCCTTCCGAAGGAAGCCATACTTAGGATTTTTACGCCCGAAAAAAATCCATCGACCCTGGCTGGATTTGAACTCACGATTTTGGTTTTAGAAGGCAAGTATGGTTACCACTGCACCACCAGGACCGACTATTCAGCTGTGTGAAAAAGAGCTCAATAATTAGGTGCCAGTGCATTGCTTTTCTAAAGCGTAAAATTCATTTGTTTCTTTCGAGCACATACGAAGGAAGTGTTTCTTTCCGCTTAATAAAACCATGGCTTCAACTTAGTTTAGGAGAAATTTATAACTGGATTTTTTATTCACGAAAATAGCACCGAAAGTCTATTAATTTTTTTTTTTTGAGAAAAAATACCGCAGAAGGAATTGTCATGTTTAAAATATAATCCTATAATGAAGAGCATGCAAGTTTCAAGTAGATTTTTAATTTTGAGACAACTAAAGCATAGAGTGCGAAAGGTACACTCGCCTGAATTCAACGTTACACTCTACTGTCATTTCAGGTTCGGTTCTTCAGCCGAATGCGACAAAAGAAAGAGCATCTGGTGACGTCACATAACCCTTTTAGACCCACTCCACACTTGCTGCACTCGTGTATACACAAAGCTGAGCTGTTGGCGCGAGATTAATTGCCGAGTGATGGCTGATGGTTTTGGAAGAAGGAAGGAAAGAAAGAAAGGGCAACCGCGCTCTGTAACAACGCGAACACCATTATTTCCTGGCCTGAAGCCCAACAGCGATCCCAGCGTTTGTGATCACAAGGAGCGCTTTTCATCCCACATTTCACCATACTTGGGCACTTCATACAAAGCCTCTGCCCCACAAAGAATGCAGCACAATTTGTTTCTTTTCTCTACGCTTTCCAAAAAGCAATACGTGAAGTACACTTGAGGCTAAAAGATTTCGCCTAGTGGTTTAAAACACCTTCTGACATACCGGCTTCATTGGCTTTCAGTTATGAGAGTTTTAGATTAAAATATCATGCTTCCATTTTCTTAAAATACCATTCTATGTCTAATTTAGGACTTAGCTCACAGCACTAATGGAAATAAATCCCACCCATCTTGACTTTAAACGGGACCATGTTGAGGAAATATCAGGCTTAGATGTTTACTGAAATCACAAACATTGTTTAGACATTAATAAGACCGTCTTTATAACGATCATGATGGATGTTAATAAGATGGATTCCCAGAAGGGATGGTGGCACAACCTTTCACCTCAAGCTTTCACACTGGTCTCTCTCTTAGGACAGTTAAACAGAACACTTCTTCATGTAATATTTCCCAATCGTCATTTCTACTTCTTAGCGAACTCAATCTTACAATGCATTTCCCTATATGATCATTCCGCTATATGCCACACCATTAATTATTGCAGATTTTATTAATTATTCACTGAATGATAGGAATTTATCCATTAATCGTTATCTGTTAGCGCCTGTACCTCGTTTCATTCGTGTTGTTACTGTTAAAAATATTGCATCGTCGGCTCTTGAATTGATAGTATTTATGATATGATGTGTAAGATTTAATTTTCTATGTAGGATATTGTATAATTGCATAACAACTGAAATATGCCACTAAACTGTGGCTTCGTGAATAGATGTCATTTTACATAAAATGAGAGAAGGGAAATTAGCTAGGAGTGAAATTTCGTATTCTAAGCTTTGAGAAGCAGGCTTTAAAAACTACAAAGATATTTAAAAAAATTTCAAACCTAAGATTTAGTCGCTTATAAAATAGATTTGGCAACATTTAAGATTATCGCGCTGTGCAGAAACTCCAGATTTATTAGCTTGCTATGTTTCTTTATTTGTTTATTTTTTATAGTGAGTAACTCACGTTCCAGACCTAATTTAAGGTGCCTCCGCGGAATTTGCCATTTATGAGGACAGAAAAACATGGAAAATTCCTCAGTCAGGGAGGATGGTTCTAGCGGAAATCGAACCCTAGACATCCGTTCATAAAACCATATCTTAACGACTTCAACCATCCTTGTCGGTAGCTTGCTATTGGGCTTATTGTTGCTGGCTTACTGTGTTGGCCTTTGAGACGCATGGCGAAGAACAAATAATGCCACCAGTTGTATAGTTCGTTTAGTGATCCAATTTCTCAACGCAATAGTAAGAGTGCTGCTTAAATTCGTGAATGAAGGAAAAGTCGGGCAGTGGTGTTGTCAATTTAAGGGAGGTCGTACAAATGTCCATGATGAGAAGAGAATGGGAGATGTTAGCCCGGTGATCCTGTTGAGCTGTAGACGCAAAAATTTGCTCTTGCAATGAAACTTACAGGCATTTCACAGAGTAAAGACATTGAAATGGATATCTGTTTAAGGTAAACAGTCCTTAACAGGTCGCTTGTAGGCGGTTGGATCATTTGGAACTGAGACACATGCGTTGAAAGTTCAAGAGGCGGAACGACTCCAGTTCTTCCACAAATAAACAAGAGCTCGCATTGTTGGCATGTGGCAAGCGAACATCTGGAGGCAGTACCTTGTAATATTGGGCGTATCATAAGAACGATTCATGTTGCGTGAGCTGAGAATTATAAAGTACAGTAGTTCAGCTGTTCAATCTTTAGTGCATCATCAAACGAGATCTTGCTTAGCTCACGCATTTCTGTAACTGTTTGTTCACTCTCACCTTCTCTAAATGTGTAATTTGCACGCATGTCTAGTGCACGTGGAGTGAACATCGACAATACTTATTCAACGTGACGCTGCATGCAGAGTAGCGAGTCTTTTGACAAAGAAAACATTCCGCGATAGTTGATCAAAAGACTGCCGCTTTCGGAGCGACGAATATCTTAGAGAGATCTCTGTAACAAACGTTTTGCAAGCTTTATCTTTTGGTTCTACGCGGCAAGCTATTCAATACGTGGACGCCGGTCATGGTACAGCTCTTCCTTATTGAATGTTATCTGATTAAAGGAAATTTCACACGAATACTTCCTGAAGCGTAACTTACTAACGATACCCTAACCAACGATTTTACACCAGTAAAACAAAGTACACAAAATTACCCGCGTGAGGCAACAAGCGTTTACAAATTTTGGCCACATTTATAGCGTTTATTCACGTAGAAAGATTGTTTATAGCGGTTTAGACATCCATCAAGTAGCTTTGATGTGGTTTTGAAAGGTTAAGTAAACGCTTCTTCCTTTGTAGCTCGGGAAACATTAAAGTTATTATTTTCTGTGTGTAGCGGAGAGGAAGAGATAAACAAGAAAATATAAGGAAGTACTGGGGTGGAATATTTTAATAATAATAATTTTGACCTCTTTGTAGGTGGGTTTCCTCTCTGTGGCCGTTGCACTTCATCTTTATTCCTTCTCCCTACCCCTTCTCTAAGCCGCACACAGAGCGCCCGCTATTATTTTATTAAAGTTTTCTCCTCCATTCCGACTGTTTCCATTACTGCTGAGGGCTTTCTCTCCTCTGCCCTTGATAGGATTACTCCTAAGAGCATACTGCATATGTACCGGAAAAGGGCAGCAACCTAAGGCTACTGGGGTCGATTTTAGTATTACAAAATTCGTACTTTCTACACTGCCGATGGACTGACTCATAAAATATCATAATTATCACTAGAGATAAGAGTACATAAGTTGTACATTAGTATTACATCCACCATGAGTATATAAAAGTACGAATAAAATTCTTAAAACTCCAGTGACGTTTGAACACATCTACGGCTCATGTTATTCGGCGATTTGCCTCCAACGTTTCCAGCAGTTATTTGGAAGAATAAAGCTTACTCTAAAATAAGTTCCAAGTTTTAAATAACCATAACTTTAGCATAATTTTACATTTAACACAAGTAAAAAATAAATTTGTTCGTAAAAGAAGTATATTTTATAACAGAATAACAACAAACGGTTAAGCAACCGTTTTTCTATGATATAAACAACATTAGTAAACGCTTTCCAAGGAATTTTTTCAGTCTCATTCGACATCCGTTGTTGCAATTCATCACGAGTTGCAGGTCTAACAAGAAACAGTTTTTCTTTGAAATAACGCCGTAACTATGAGTCATCCGGATTCATATCTGGTGACCAAGGTAAACTGTTCGGGAACTACCTATTAATTACAAGATCATCACCAACGTTTTGGGCTGCAGAGGAGTAAAGAGGACTCAGAGGAATTAGCGTGGGTTCAATATGGCAATGAGGCAATGAAAATAATAAAAACACAAGGAAGAAGGTTAGAACAAGGCTAGAGGATATTAGCAGGCAGGAAATCGAGGTAGAATGTAACACAAAAGTCTCCTCGAGCCTATCGAATGAAATTAAATTAACCTGGGGTAAAGGTATATATGCTTTCTAGGGACAAAGGCGAGATCAGGAATGCCGTGATTTATACTGGAAAGTTAGAATTCTCAAAAAGATAAGGATAGTTCTTATAAGAGAAAATCCCCATTTTGTGTAGGGGATGAGGAATGGGTACATATTGTGGTCGAATGTACATACTGGGAACACTTGAGAAAATCGCTGTTTCCTGAAAAAAAATTTAATACTATTAAAGGTCGACTGGCATGCAATGATCTGTTTGCTAACCACATATGGGCATTTTTCTAGCCAAAGTACTCGAAGCTGAAAGGAATTTACTTTTTGGTTAGAACGCAATAATTATATAATTATAAATAATATAACATATTTCCATTCATATATATGTAAATATCGTTCTTCCCATATGTAACGTTTATTTATTTATTATTAATATTGTTTAATTGTATTATTATTATTTGTTCCTCTTCCAAACCGTGTATCATACTTAAGTATGTACGGTCTACGACCCATGCAAAAAATATATTTGTAATGTGAACACAGAATTTTATAACAATAAAGATACACTTAGTGCAAAATTACTAAATGTGTCAGTTAATATTATTGTTTCTGTATTGTATATTTTTATGCGATAGGAAGAGTTTATAATACTTGTAACACAAAATTTGCAACATTTGAAAATATCCTTGTCCATGTACCGTTATTGTTTTCGTTTGTCTATTTTCCCATTTCTTCATAGAAATTAAGTGTGACTAAAACCACACTTGTGGGACAGTCATATAGAATTAAATAATAATATTTTTTCAAGGAACAAGTAATATAATGCAATTTATTAATCTGAGCATATATTTTTTTTTCTTTTAAATGAATGAACCAATGGCGGTTTTCAGAAAACTGCTGTTTCTAGCGATTTTGCATTACAGTAATTCCACTGCTCTTTAGCTTCGGTGTGTGGTGCTCGATCACCGTTGTTTCGTGGCCTATTACATACCGTCTCCTAAATTCGCTTGGATTCCGTTGAAATAGCTTCAAATTCTGCGCAGGAGTTACCACTCGATCTCTTTCCTAGTTAATCGTTTGCAAAAGCACCTACCTGTCTGATAATTTTTTTCATTTGCAAATATTATGCACCCGTTAATATGCCCACAGCTTCAGTAATTTGCACCTTCAGTCTCCGATTGCTCAGCACCATGTCGTGGATTTAGTTCAATCATTTCGGAGTTCTTACCTCGACAGGACGTCCGAAGCGACCTGCATCGCTTGTGTTCTTTCGGCCACATCTAAAACATTATACATCATTATAAGTGAAGGTAAAGATTCTCTGTAATGTGCCTTACTTTCTGCGGGCGTTTCCCTTTTCAAAAAGTAATGTTTTATTCGTGTTTCTGCATCATGAACGCTTATTTGCAAATTTTAGCAGGAAGATGGCTCTCAAACACAAACTAAGCTCATAACTGTTTAAAACCATGTGTATCGCCCTGCAACAGTCATCATGGTTCCGAAATAATGTTGAAATACATCTAGTGTAGAACCTTTTGAGTTTGCTAGACATACGGAACAACCCTCGTAAAATAGACATGTCAAATAAAATGAATAAGTTAAACAAGAAGTACTATTGTGCATTTCCATTAAATGGCTCTGCATTTATTACTGATGCTTTCAAATTATTTTGGAGTGATAAATATTTCTTAATTAAAATACTGCGTTTTAATAGTTTTAATCACTAAATATAAACCCACTAGAATTCGGTAAGATTAATAACATTTGTGTTTACTTCTGTATTTCCACATTTAATTTTCTGTATCAGAAAAACAGTTACGATTATTTGAATGAACGAAACGCACATACTTTATATGTAGCTGCAAGTAATGTCTAATAAGGTAAAGTGCACTTTTTTAATTCTCCATTCATAAAACACACTTTGTTAATGCATTTGATGGAAATATTTTCAGAATAAATAATGAAAAGTAAAATATTGCACAATTTGATTCAATAAGTGCTGCTAATCCTGATATATTATGCTCTATATGATGAAAGGAAATTGCTGTTGTTAGTTTGTTTATTTAGTAATTATATTTTCATCGTTTTTAATCATAAGATCTCTATTTTGAATTATAAAATATAGGAACTTAAACCTTTAGGGGAAATGAAGCGATAAATCCGCAATTTCTGGCGTAAACGTGACCTTTTCTATAAGAAATTTGCATGTTAAAAGGATGGTATTTCATCTGAATGTCGATGCAAGTAGAGAAAATTATATATTGTACTTGTTTTGAAAATGGCGATAAGCTGTTGAAATAATATTGGGTTTATTTATGTACTTCATGCAAAGAAAGGGGAGGACTTACAACTGGCAAAAGGAATGTATAGTTTGTTATATCGACAAATAATATAAATAATTGGAAAGCAATTCGTTGACATTTTAGCAAGGCTTCGGGCTGAATATAGGTTGCCGCTTTTTGAAGCAGGGTTTTGGAAATGCGTAATTACGAACTCCTTTGATCGACCAGCCACGGGGAAAACAGCAACATTTTATGGTTTTATAATGGTTTTTATAATGAATTGACTGGTGTTATTCATGGAGACGGAGCGCTCTGCTTTTGACGGACTAATAAAAGTTTATAGCGTTTTTTGCTAATCATTATATAAACCTTAAATCTTTATTTTTTTACTCTATTGGCTGGGAAACAAACAAAACAAGCGACTCACACTCGCCTAGCCATGTAAACTCAAAGCCACGCTCATTTTATAACCAATTACTGCTTCAAACACGTACATTTGCGGTTATTTCATTACTGTCTGATATATTTGCTGCCCCAATTCTGCATTATGAGCCTGGTTCACGATGCGGGCTACAGGAACAGGGGGGTTTAAAATTATAATTGTTAGCAAACTTACATTTATAGTCGTGAGAAGCAAAGTTGCAGTTTATGAAACATGATTAACACTAGTATGGTGTTTTTTTCACACAAAATTATTAGTTCACTAAAGCACTGGCTTGCAGTGATTACCATGCGGGTTCGATCCTCGTGGCAACAAAGCAGCATTTGTGATGGACAAAGTTGCTATTGGGTCATTCCTATTTCTCCTGCACTCTTTATTGCTTTCCCTTTCTATCTCTACTTCTCATTTTGTACTGTTGTTTCATTCAAAATACTCTGTGGTTGCCTATACATTTACTTGACTAGCATTTCTTGCGAATCCCCATACTCATCTTTGCCAGCATTCGTTTCGTACATAAAAAACCGTTCAAGTCAATGTTTATGTACTGGTATCGCTAATTAGCACATAATGAAATCACCGAGTAACACACAAACGCAAAATTTCTAGCTGACACAATCCCCCTCAATTTAACTACAAGCTACTACCTGCATATGTATTATAAGAAGTTACTGGCTGCTTCTAGTACCCAACCGCGCTCTGCCGGTTCGTAACTCAATTAACCGCGCTCTGCCGGTTCGTAACTCAATTAACCGCGCTGTAAATATATATTTTTAGTTTGAAATGGATACTTTTTAACGCTTTTCATATCGTATTCTGAAATATCTCCTCATTTTCTATGAATGTTTATCATGTAACTTTACTAATTCACATTCTCTCTAGAGCATTTTATTGTTTGAAAAATGCTGAACTAACATTTTGTTATTACTTTTCTAGTTTTACTGAACACGAGAGATGAAAAAGCCAAGTTTATATTGTTGAAGATTTACAGTCAACTTGTATCATCTTTTAAGAGTATTCCGCGTTTCCATTTTACAGATTAATTATGGGCATGTTTCGGAAGGAAAGTTTTTAAATGTCCTCGCAAACAACTTGAGACAGGGAGAAATGTGAACTTCATAGGACTGCCGAGCTAAAAAGTTAAAAACACTGTCTTTGTTTCTGTTTTATCTTTTCTTTCTACACTCTTTATTGTTCCCCTTTCTTGTTGTTGCTATTTTCTTTTCCAGTGCTTATGTAGAGATTTTTTTTGTATAAAACAAGCGGTTATCAAACTAGAAACATTCAGTTAAAGGAAAAATCACTCCAAATCGTGGAAACAACTGTATTTTCTTTGTTTTTTTTTTTCTGACAATTTTGACGTATGGAGATGTATGTATATTCACAGCAGAGGCATTTATATAAAAGGTGAATAATTTTAAATTGAGATAACATTTAAAACTATCTCGCCATTGCACTGTTCTGTTAGTTAATATTGCCTTTAACAATACTATTAATATCATAGAGGTGGCAGCCAGAAAAATGCGTCACATCACCAGTTTAAACATGCTTGAAAAAAGAACAGTCTTCTGTGATCAACTTTTTGAACAGTGAAACTTGATGGGGATGCTTATTTTGCAAAAACAAATGAACGAGAGGATTGGGAAGCACAGAAATGGATGACGACTGTGACAAAGGCTGAACAACCACATTGAGTTGTGATGTCAGAATCGGTTGAAATCTCTGTGATGAAAACTCCATACTACAATCTCAAAAGTGTTTGCAAGAACGGTACCATGGCAGCTACTCCAGAGTTTAATTGGTAATTTGGTGACGCCAATGAAGAAATAATGCAAGAGTCGTTATTGGATAACGAACGATAACACAGAAAGAAATAGCGCTATACTTCCTCAAAATTGAGATGTCTCGAATGCTGATGTTCATTTTTGGATGAACAAGGCGTTCTCTTGCAGATCTACACTCTCAGGGGAAACTCATATTCAGATGTCTTAAAGAACCATCCTCGGTTTGCAGTCAAATCAAAATGACGTGGATTTCTGGCTGCGGGATCACCTGTGTCTTCTTCAACATCCGCAGTGGTTATCACATACTTGAGTCACTCATACAGGCGATGAAAGGTCATACTTTCTGACTGTACATCAGTGGCTGCGCAGACAAATTTTTATCACAGGAAACCATGCACTTTGTACTACTTTGTTCAATAAATTAGGAAAAATTTAATATTTTCACTTCACTCCCCTCGTTTAAGTGGGCAAGTCTTACAAGGGAGCTGTTAAATTTTGCACTGACTGCCAAAAGTAGTTAGTTGTACGAACGATCCTTGCAAGGACTGGCTCCAAAGGCGGTTACCTCATACTCCTTGCTGTATAATACAGAGAAATTTGCATCCTTGTTCTGCATGCGAATAAAGTTTAAGGATGTTTTCATTAACATATTTAGATATTCTGCTAAGCCATATGCCACAGCTTTGCATAAGAGAGGCGCAGCAGTGTGTGGTTCCATGCATATCTACTTACTATGCAACATTCCATTGGAAACACGCATACTTTGAACTTTTAAAAGAAACGATAGTAGAGGAAATACTATCAACGTATCTAACTACTGGCTAGCATACTTAGCTGTATTTTTATTTTATTGGTGATAATAAGAGATTTAGATTGTTTTGCCCACTTTCCTGTTTATACTTAAGCCGAAAAGCAAATGAAAAATTGGTGAATGCTGTTCCTTAATACTCTCTTTATGGCATTTCTATTCTAATGCTATGTTTTGTAATACTTTCTATTGTTTCTTCTGTTTATTGTATTAAAAATTATATACAGAATGGAAGAAAAGTATCATAAATAAAGCTGATAATAAACAAATACGGTGAACTTATTTGAATAACGGGCTGTCAGACCGCGGCTGCGCACAGGGATAAACCAGTCGTCAAAGCAGTATAATGCATGTGCAAGTATTAACTTATAGTTATTTTGAGGGAGGATTTGTCACGATCTTGAAGAATCAGTTTTTATGTGCGATACATATGGGAAAACGGATTTTTGCAGAGAAGGGTAAGACCATTTTCAAAAAAATATCCTGGCAATAGTGACCAAGTTAGAGAAACTGTTCTCCAACTTGTGAAAAAAGTACAAGAGACAGTATCGTTCAATGGCAAGAATCGTGTTCCGAACCAATGTTATTGCGGAAGAAAAGTTGAATGAAATACGTACATTTCCTATGCAGATGCCAGCAACGTGTTGCCGCTGAGGGGTGCCATTTTCAACATTTCTTGTAACAAAAGTTGCTGTTTATTGTCATCAGTTTTAAATATAGTATCATTTTATGATTTCAATAAAATATTAACACTAACTTTTTCCGATTGCCGGGGTGCAGTAGTAGTCATAGCAGTATCATGCATGTTCTCAGAGCTCCGGTATTGGTGATTGTTAAATCAGCTATTGCTTTTGAATAATTTGAGTTGTCTGTCTATTCCTGAAACTAATACCGGGTATATAAAGCTGCATTTTAATTTTGCAATGTTTTTATTTCAACTGAGCTCATGAACACCAAGAGAAATATTAAAATATGTAAAATAATAATAATAATAATAATAATAATAATAATAATAATAATAATAAAAATAAACTGAGGCATATTACTTCCGTATTTGCAGTGAAAGTTAATGATTTCTGCTCTGAAATATAACCCATGTTAATGGAGTATTGTAATATTCCGATTGAGGCATTCTCATTCTATTTTAATGTACCGAATAGGATTCTATGAAAATTCTGCCAGTCTTTGCCGGAAGCCGATCATATCATGGAGTATTATAATATTCTCATTGAGGCATTCTCATTCTATTTTAACGTACCGAATAGGATTCTATGAAAATTCAGTCCGTCTTTGTGGGAAGTCGATCATATCATATCCCAAAAGATATTGTCACAGCCCACTTTAGAGCACTCGCATATTGATCATTATAATAATTCAATTACAATAGCTGGACATGGGATGAGCTCATCTTCTTATGTCTGCACATATCACGAACATACCTACCTACAAATCACAAACCAGGGAAAATCTTGGAGCTAGTGTCAATTAACCAATAATACAATTCCGATTACATTATTACGTTCATTACATTGTAAATACAGGTTACACCACCTAATGGGACCCTTTCGAGTGTGTGGTTTACGTCCTTCAAGTTAAAATAGCTGCAACCGATTCATCGCAAAACCGTTGAAACTAAACCATTCACATTCTGCTCATGCGCAGAGCTAGTTTTTCCTCACGTTCAAACATGCAACCGTCACATGGAAAAACGATTGTTAGAAAATGCTTCCAAGTTACTTGTCTTAACTTCCCGCTTGGTTGTCAAAGACTTTCTTTTAGAACGAAAAGGTGAACGAACAGTTGGCAAGAGACATCCCATGTCACTATACCACTACCACCAAAATGTAAGTATTTCGGCTTCTCTCCAGATATATTGGTCAAAAAGTGAACATAGGCGGATTGTTTCTGTGTCCAAACATCCGTTCAGGCTTCCGTATATGTTTGTACACATCATGTCTAGAAACTGAAAATTTCTTAGCAAGGCCTCTCGCTTTGTCCAATCTCTGTTAACTTGAAGTATCGCAATATCAGCGTTTGCACTTTGGACACCTGCTAAAGATGACGCTGGCATATTTATCCTTTGAAATTGTTTATAACAGTCTATAAATGACACACTGTGGTATATTCAGGTTTTCCAATGTCTTCAGTCTTTGAGCCATAGCTAACAGGGACAAGAACTGATCATATCCAGTTTAGTAGTGTGCTGAAGACCTGTCAGCGCTTGTCTGCCTCATTCAATGGCTGCTATGGGGGGGGGGGGGCTTAAAGCCTTACATGCTGCCTAACATTATAGGGAAAGTGTAGTGTTTAGCTCATATTTAAGAATGATCATAACATTTTAAGCCCCATGGTTTAAAAAACAAAAAGGAAAAATCGAGGCATTCATTTGCTTAAGTTATCTTCGGCTCAGTTCTCGTTTCAATGAATATCTGTGAGCTCATTTTGTCTTCACCAGTCACATTGACTACGCAGATGTACTCTGATAGTCAAGCGGTTAAAAGCAGGAGCTTATTGAAGCTATCAAAGTTCGAAACCTACCCCTGCGTGATTTTTTTTTTAATTTGTAGTTTTTTGAATGTAAAAATTATGTTTAATACGCACATGATAATATAGCTTCCAATTGCAACGTATTTTAATTCTAACAAACTCTTCTTCCCATTGCTGTCTCGTTCCGGGGCTAGTTGTATCCTAGCGCCTTCTTCATGGACTAACCAGCTCACGTTTCCTAACGGGTTGATAAAACTTTGCTTGCCATGATAGTCTTGTCTGTGCCTATTCTTTCTACAGGTTGTTGCCAGTTTTTCTGATAGTCTTTGATTTCGTCAGTAATATTCTTTATTTTTAGTTTTTCTCTTATTTCACTACTTTTCTTCTTATCTCTTATTGTTACTTTTGCCACTGGTCTACGGAATGTCATTTGTGCCGCTTCGATTCGCGTCCAATCCTGCACTCTTAGGATCCATGTTTCGCTACCGTATAGCAATATAGGTTTTGATAGGACGTTATGGAATCTAGTTTCCACATCCTTAGTCATATTTCTTCCAAAATGTTTTCTTATTCTTCCATTTGTTCTATTACATTTATATATATTTTATTCAATTTTTAAATTAATTTTATAAATAGTTATATTACATCCCAGTTATTTAAAGGTTTGCACCTGTTCTATATTTTGTTGATGGATCACAAGTTTTGCTCTCATTGATTTGCCCTCCATTGCTAATTCTTTTGTTTTACTACAGGATATCTCCGTATTATATCCTTTTAGTGTATTATTTATTTTGTTATATTATATTGGAGATCGTATTCTTTACTAGCGAACATCATCCGCAAATAATATAGTTAATATCGTTTTATTTTCCCTATCTTTTGACTCCGTTAATTTACTCTCTTGCAAAAGTTTATTTATATAAATATCAAATAAAAGAGAGAGTCTACAACTTTTCATAATCCTATATTTACCTTTGTATTCAAAATCAATTTATTTTTATTTTGCATTCTAATTTTGATTTATGTTTGGTTGTATAAGGAATTTATTGTATTAATTAAGCTCGGTGGTATTTTATACTCTCCTAATTAATATATTAGTATAGACCCATAGTTTGGATCTATTTACTTTATCACACGCTTTCACTTAATCTAGAAAAACGAGGGATAGTGGCAAATTATATTCTATTCGTTTCTCCATCATTTGTTTATTGTAAAAATGGCAACTATACAACACCTCCCTTTACAGAATACACACTGTTCTTCCAGCAGATGTTTTTCATGTTGGTTGTATCTTATTCTTTATTATAACTTCATATATTTAATACCCCGAGTTCTAAAAAGAAATTCCTCTTTGATGGTTGTTTCCTTTTATATGTGTATATAAACTATTTCGGTTGTCTTCCATTCTGACGATATGCATCCTATATTCTACATATATATTTTATCAATTGACTCATTACCTTTTTAAATTTTGAACTTCCATGTTTTATAAGCCCCATATTAATTCCATTAGGTTCAGGAGCTTTCCTCTCCTTTGCTTTCTTTAGAACCTATGCAACTCTTTTACTGTAATTTCATTGTACTCATCGTCATGTACCGTATCCATTGTGTGATTCTCAATCTCATTACTAATTCCTTATAGTATTCAAGCGATTGTTTTTCTGATATTAAATTCTATTTTGACCGTGTCTTGTATTTCACTTTTTAGATTCTTAAATACTTAGAAACTAAATCTTTGAGACCCCATAGCATCATATTATAATTTATTTGCAAATGTTTCCCATTATCTTCTCTGCACCTATCTATTCAGTTTCCTGGTTATTGTCTTCTTCTTTTTATAATCAATGAAGTCATCTTACGAGTTACTGTTACTTTCTTGATTGCGAGTACATTTATTTAATTTTTCATTTCATATCTTAAGTTTATTGGATTTCCTTCTTAATTGATATCTTAATAACACATAAAATAAAAAACGTAATGTATGTTTTCAAAATTAATAGAAAATGAAATATTTTATGTGATATAAAGTAAATTTATATTTTTTTCATATTTTTGCATGTTTGGAATATTTATTAATATGACATTTATTTTGAAAATGAAAATAATACGTTACAGGTTTCTGTTTGAGCATAAATGCATTAGAATTCAAATATATGTTATCTATTAAAATCATATGATTTCCGTATATTAAACATTTTACTTGTAAAATCTAAGGAATAAATAATTGAAGCATAACAAGAATTAGATGTTATGTAGTTGTTATTGCCACACACGTGCTTTTGTCATCTTAGTTCGAGGAAAGGCATTTCCTATTTATGGTGTAACTGGAACATTAATTGAAGACGAACCCAGTATTAGCATCGGACATGGTTTCAGCCTATTGCCTATTTTTTGTGTAAGGATGTAAATTAAGAATGCAACGTAAACGTTAGGGATGGTAGAAACACGCTGTGCACGGAGAAACACTTGTTGGAAAGGATAACTTGAGTGCAGAAAAGAATCCAGACCCGCCGGGTGCGAGGCAAATCGAGAAGTGTGTGTTTTACATTTGGCCGACTGCAGCAAACCTCATGCAGGGATCGCTTAATATGCGCACTTCGTTCTGGGAGGACTCGCGCAGTTTGCTGTTCTTCCCGATTCGATTAATGGATTGATTTTGCCGACCGCGATGCTTGCTCTGATAAGAATTTGACCCGATTTGAAATCCGCCTCGCGTGTCCCATTACTTGGCTCAACATCTTCCATACATAACAGTGAAAGTCACCGTATCTTAAGCACCGGCCCGGACTTATAGAGAATACCGCCCTCGTTTCGATCTAACGACCGTTTACATCACCTCCTGGAGGTGGAAGGGGAAACCGGTACTTACAACCGTGGGATAATGTCCTTGTTGGCGTTATTTCAAATGCACAAGGTGGTCATAAAAATGGTGCATTACGGCGGTTCAACGTTTCCCTTAAGTGTAAGATGTAGATATTTAAAGGAGCTGCTGCAAGACACCATAACGAGCGTGGCGTTTACTTTGCTGTTAGTTTGTTATTTCCTTTTTTCCGAAGCTGAGATTCTCAAAGATAATTCTTCGAATTCAGACAGAGCAAAAATAAACAACAGCGATTTGGCAATACCGAGAAAATTACTGCAATGATTACTGCCCAGGTAAAGTGTAGCCGCTTCTAAATGGAAATCTTGAACTGAAAATGAAACACTGCTATACATAAACAGATTAACTTATAATATGGAAGTTAGATGGAACATCAACTGAGCGTGTCCACAAATCCGGACACTCAACTGATGTCCTGTAAAACCAAATTTCATTTCCACACCGAGAGAACTTCAAAAGCTTCAATTAAAAATGAGGTGCAACATTAATAGAGTATCTCCTTGGTTGCTGGTGTTGGTCGGGAGACCCGGATTTGATTCTCGGTACATATTTAATACTTTTTCTAAGTTAGGAAGGTCTGGTACGAGGTCCACCCATCCTCTTGAGGACAATTGGGAAGCTAGCTGATGGAGGGAGGTCGCGTTCTTCGATCACAAAAGGCGTGTGATAGGTGAATTGCGGGGTACCTGATAACATGTCTGCCTGCAATACTGCCCTCTATCAATGAAGTCGTAAGACGGAGGTAGAGGAAGCAGAGGTCGTCGTGGAAGGCCAAGGCTTACATCCGGGATGTAGTGCCAAATGAGAAGAAGTAGCAACATTAATATTTATAGCTTATCGATAAATATTGGTTTAAAATAAACGAGAGATTTAAATGCGTTATATTTCGGGTTGCAAACTTTACGACTGCCCTGCTAACTGTAGAGTGCAAGTTACTAGAATATTTAAACCTGGTTTTCATGCCACAAACTAATCCACGATCCTTTAATTTATGTCTGAAACCTGCAAGACGAAGTCCGTCTCTACAGGAATGATTCAAACTAATAATTGAATTGGGTGTAACAACAATTTTAAATATAACTTTTTCTTACAATGGTCGCAAAAATAAAGACAGAATAATGTAAACTTTTGTAAATAGTGTTCATTATCTTTATCTGCAATTAACGGAATAAGGCAGTTCACACGACACTTCACTAACCTGCCATTTAGCAACAGCTCACTAATCAAATCCAGTAAAAGGAAATACTCTTATACTGTGATAAAATGACTAATTATCGCTGCCGGAGAAAATGTGGGCTGCATGAGAATATTCTTACTTCAAATGAAATATTTTTTGATTTTGAAATAACTTCAATTTGTCTCTTATTTCACAGGAAACCCCTAAAGCTATTAGAATTGGAAATTACCAACACCGGTTTGCAATGAACATCTGGGCTGGCATTGTTAATGACACACTCATCGGGCCCTATTTAATTTATAAATGTATTTCACTATAATTATATAATAGTCTTTATTCCGTTCAATTTTGTGACATAACAACCGCTCTTGTAAAACTGCAGATTTGTTTGGGGACAAGTGATGACCGGCCACGTTTCTGGTGGTGCATGCACATAATAGCCCTTAAGGGAGAAGAGATTCCTCCTACCGCTTCCTCTCACCTCCTCGATAAAAATACTCCACAAACTCACCGAAACCTTCGTTTGCAGCGCGTTTGCAAACCAAGTCCCCTGCAGATAATAACCGCAATTTCAAATATCAGGCGCAAGAGTGAAGCCCCGGGAAAACATTGATGTTATTTTTTCTTTTACTATTAAATAATAAAGCAAATTAAATGTTGACATTTTCGGGTAGCAGAAACCAGCAATCTTCTAGAGCAGTCACTTCAGCCAGTTAACGGTAGAGCTCAGTTTTGTATGCTCTGTATTTTAACTAATGAAATTGCACTACAGGCTGTAATCAAAATTCTGATTATTTAATGTTGAACTGCTACTAATATATTATATTCCTGCTGTGCTATTTGGTGCTCAGTGGTTGTCACCAGAGGAAAATGTGATAAATTGTAAACGTTTCACATATAGCGTTTTTACGTTCCAAATTAAGTTCGGACCCAGTTGTAAGCTTTGAAAGAAAAAGAAAAGCATGGTTTTGCAAATTTAATGTTCTCTGGAAAATCCTATGGCTTGAAGGATCTTTCTCTTTATTTTTATTTAAAAATGTTTAATGCTACATCACTTATGTATTCTTTAAGGAGACCCCCCCCCCTTTATTTTGCAGTATCCTGTACACAGGGTATTTTCTACTTCTGTTTTCTTATTGTCTTTGCTTTTAAGTGGACGTTGGCAACAGAATGCTGAATTCATCTGTTAGACATTAAGGGTTGTATACCTTTATATTTCTGAAGAAGATACATAGAGTGAATAATTTTAAGAATGCTGCAGAAATTGAGTGATTTGTACTTTTTAATTTAAAAGAGAAATACTGCAGTATATATAAGACATGTAATGCATTATACAACAGTGTTGAATCGGTTAATATTTGCATATTTCAATTTTATAGCAACAGTTGGAGGTTCTGTCAAAGCTATCTTCTTCAATATGTTACCAACATATCGCTTCCATGGAGGTACTGGCTAATATGCTTTTTTTGGAGGTGATATACATTCATTTGTTTCATTGATACACTTGGAAAATTATCATTATATTCTGCTAATTGCATTAAACTTTACGCCAATTCGTTTATAGTCAGGAATAATATACTTAATAGTCACCATACTTGGGTTATGAACTAATTTTGTGATATTACAAACACTGTAGCAATGTGCACATTAAATGAATTTGCCCAGGAGCCGAAATAAAAAGTAAAGTAACCTCGAGCATTGAGCAGAAGAAAACGAGATATAAAAAGCGCAGTGTGACGTCATATTCGTCAGTCTTTCATAGCCATTCACTTCGCTAATAACGCCCCGGGTGGCCGAGGCTGTTAAGACTCGTGAGCTGGAGGTCCAGGATTCGAGTCCTTTCAGAACCTGACGGAGTATTTTTTTACCCCAGGTTTTCCCCAGTCCTCATAAATGACAAAGGCCAGGGAGGTAACCCTAAACTTAAGTCTGAAAGGCATCCTTCCTGAAAAAAAAATATTTTCCCACTTTATCATTTCATTTCATGTATCATCAGTGTCCACTGCCTGTGATGACACAGTAGTTAAAACGGGCGTTAAACAATATTTAAAACTCCAATCTCGTTATTCTTTAAACTCTAAGTAAATAAGCATTTTAAAAATAAAATATAACAAATGTATTGATACATATACAGGTACTTTTCTCAGATATTTATGGGAAAAGGGTGGGGTTGAAAAATGGCAAGAGGAATGAATTAAAAAAGGAACATCACCTTAAGTTTCAATGTTTCATTGTCAAAAAATTTGTATAAGGAAGGTAAATAATTAATTTGAATTCTGCATAATTAACAAAGACAGAATAACTACTCTAAATAAGCATTTACATTTTTTGTATTATATTATATTATATTTTCATGAATGAATATTTTATTTGTTCATTATCAATTATTCTGTTGCTAATTTGTATTCAAGTATTTTAATGTACCACTTTATAATGGGGCATGCCATTAATTTATGGCATGTTTACGAAAAGAAAATATATAATTTGAACTTGGTTTTAAATTTTTAACACAAGGAAATTAAAGTAAATATGCAAAGTACGCATTGTATGTCTTTTAGTGCTCTAAAATGACGCTAAAGCAAGTAACTTAATACAGTATTTATTAAACAAAGTTTAAGGTAAATGTGTCACTTAGAAGCAATTATTTTTGCGTTATACTAAAGTAAATCGTATAAGTATCGATTACTGCCGTGGCATTTATTTTCTCAATCGACAGAGGCATGATGTGTTTATCAAGCCGGGTAAAACTAGATAGTAGGTGACTTCCTGTATCCATTTATCGACATTCAACACGGTTTACGTATTATCATCTTAGTTGCTAATTTTTTATTGAACAAAATATTAATAATATAGTTAATATAGAATAGAACGTGCTAAGGTACATTAACAGGGAATATTATTAGATACATTATCATTAATCATTGCTTAGAAAGTTCTCCTAAAAATACGTGATTGTCGTACATTGAAGTGATTTTATTTCATAAATTGTTGCGCAGTCCATTTTCTGAATTACGCCCTTGTCTCTCGAGCAGTAATAAATCGAATAGGAAAAGATCGCGACAGTTAATACGTATGTAGCTATTTCTGAACTTAATGTTGATTTTGCACTTTGTTGCCATTTCTGAGTTAAAAACATTGAAATACACATACTTTAATGAAGGAATCGTCATATTTGATCCACGGTAGTTAAAACTATTAGTTTTAATTATTTATAAAACAACTTTCCTTTGTATTGTCCTTACCGACAGTTCTTTCTTTCTTTCTTTCTTTCTTTATTTCTTTCTTTCTTTCTTTCTTTCTTTCTTTTTTTTAAGCTTAACATTCCCAAAACTAAATTTCCTTAAACAGAATATGTTCATGTAAGGAGCTATCATTTTCTCAACACCTTCATCAATTACTTTTTAAAAACCGTTAATGCAACACTGAAGTTTATACACTGTAACAGTTCTATAATGTAAAGCATTTTTCTAATTAATTTTGCACTTAGTTTCACCAGTGTGTAAAATAATAATTGTGCAACGAGTGTATAGCCCTGTAATGTCTATTATATATATTATAGACATTCAATACACCAAAGATTTCCAGCATTATTTCACGTATTACTAACATATTATTTATTTTTTTGCTACTAGAGATCGCCAATTCGAGCTCTTTCTGTAAAAACTGTGCATTTTAATTTAATTTTCCTTTTACTGTATATTTGTTCGCAATATTTCATTATAATCCATTTTAGTTTGCTGGCTTCAAAATTAGTATCGTGGTTTATTTGCATCATTAATAACCAAAAGCATTATTAATTACCTCCAGTTATTGTAATTACGATATATTGCAATAGAAAAAAAATGAAGTCCATAACGAAAATCAAACAAGATAACCTACAAATGTATCTTCCACCTGATTGTTAATGTGCCTGGTTCTAAAATAAAGTGCACTAGAAGCAAATGTAATTCTTACTTGTGACAGTACCAGCGATACTTCAACTTCAGCTTGCAGCTCCCGCCGTAACTTCGCTGTAATGTGTCTGCAATAGGGGGTTGAATGTTCAGCCCTCCGTTCTCCAGCGATGTTATCTCCGCCTGACCTCTGCCTCGGGCACCTCGAGCCAGCCACTTCAGTCGAGTTGCGAGAAGACAGCAGGCTGCCTTTGGCAACTTTATTTCGAGATCAGTGAAAGGTCCTCTGAGGATTTGCTCGTTATGGGTGCGAGGTGACCTTTTGGCTTCAATATTTTATTTTCTGTTTGACTACGGAATTTTTCTCGCTTCCATTTAACAACTTAATGATTTAAATGATTTAAATTATAGGAGCCTGATTTGTAATACTTTTTAAGTGATTTCTACGTAAATTATTATTTAGGATTGGGTGGGGAAACAAGTTTGTTGCTTTTTAGTCATCTTATTTTAGTAGATAAATATTCTATTATGATGTATCCTTATACCATAGCAACCGCCCTTTATGGGAGAAGTAGTCTTTTTCTTATTTATTTGGTCATTTTCTGGCATGTGTTGTCTTTTGTGAAATGTTGACTCTAGTTTGACTTAAAGTAACTATTTATTTAATTGTTAACTCTTGTTTTGCTTAATTTATTGAAGGCACCCTCTTACCATCCTTGTATGCACAATGAAACCCTGTTGGATTATGGGACGCCCTCAAGTGCTGCTGTCTATTACTGTTACAGATTACCTAGATTAATTGCGCATATCCTGCAAGAACATACAGTAAGGGACAGGATTTCTCATATTAGTGAGGAACATGACTGAAAATATCAACCATTGTTTAGATCATTTCGAATATAACATGGTAGAAGTAAATGATGTGCATATACTCTTGTCTGTTATATGCCATATAAATGACGTTTGAAACCACGAGCCTCCAAGTTTACTAGCTTAATTTGCCTGGGTAAGATTGTAAATACATAGTATTCTAGGACTCTAAGCCTTAACAAATACAACGGAGTTTTATTGAAATGTGTTAAATCATAAAGTATGTGCATTCTCTGAATATACGGATTTCTGAGCAAGCTTATATTTGATTTCTCTGTACGTCATAATATGCCAGTATTATGCAAGCAGTACTAATAAAACCTTGAACTCAACTGCGCATCTTAATCAAGAACAGTATAAAGCAAAATATCATAGCGCTTTCTGAAGCGGCAAGTGCTGGAACTAAATTCACATACTTTGAAGGGGACTTCTTCCTGTGAAGAGAGATAATCATGTACATTTTCCATTTCTCGTAAAATGCAACGAATACCACTTGAAAAGGCTAATTGGATCTTATAGTTGGCCGAGCATGAATTTGTAATCCACGTCCAAAGACCGCCTTATTCGTCAGTTTAAAAACCTGAAGGAATCTGGTAGAGTGGAGAAAGGGAAAAGGAAGATGGGGATAGAATTAAACATTCCTCAAGGCCGAAATCGAGAAGTTGATACTTCATGTTGTTTAACTTTTTGTTATGAGGATGACTGAATAATGTGCAAAGTGGGAAAACCCATTTGCTATCAAGGATAAGAACAATGTAAGCAAATGCAACAATAAATTTTATAGAAAAAATAAGAAATTTTATAAATGGAAAATAATTGGAATGAATTATTTAATTCATCAAATAAACTTTATATTCCCCTTATGAATACCTGGTATTTCGTTGCATAAATTAGCCGCTTCAAGTGTCTATTTTATTTTAAACACGAATTAAATAAAGCCGAGAGGTTGCAGATAATGCTATAACTAATTACCCATCGACATGCTGAGGGCAATTCTGTTACCTCGGCTACATTACCATACGCATACCTGATTTATCCATTGACCCTCATTTAAAAAGAGAAGGAGAAAAAACTTTTACTTTTGTATTAGATTAGATAATTCAACTGTTATCGTTATGGTACATTATTCTTGTTTTGATGGAAATGTGTGATTAAAATGGCCCTTTATGCAAAATTTTAAAACTTTTTGATATATCTACTATTATTTACAAATGGCTATTAATGCAAGAATGTTATGTCTACGAGGATGTCATTAAATATATTATAAATAATAATATAGGAACTTAAACAAATAAAAATACAGCATGAAAAATAGTTATATTTCTCAACATAATCTGTCTGTACATTGAGATACTTGCCCCGGAAATTCAACAGCATAAATTCTTTAGGCTGCTGTCGGAACTATGCCGTGACTTCCCTTTCAACGCTTCATTGTCGCGAAAATTTTTAAAGTTTAAGAGGGTGAAAGAAAAAGAAGTCGCTTGGATCAAGGTTGAGTCTATACGGAGATGCTCGAGGACTTTTCATATGAAAATTTGCAGCATCTCATTTATCATGTTGGCTGCATGAGGACGCGATATCATACAAGGACAACACAGAAATACCGGTAATTCCATTTAATAACCGTTGAAAATTTCGTGAGAATGTTGCTCAAGGAGTTAGCATGTAAAGTAGTTTTGAATAGTCCTGGAGAATGAGCAAAAGATGCGCAGTGATTTCTGGTCCATTTTATTTTTGTTATGCGTTTATAGGGGAACCAGGTTAGTATATCTCTTACTTCCGTACTGAACATATTGTAGAGACGGTTTATTGCTCATCTTTCTTGCTTGCAATTGTTTGTTTCATTCATGCAACTGAGAAATTACCCTCATCGCATATTTTCTAGAATTGTGTCGCGGGATCGATACGAGGTCATTCACCAGGACTATTCAAAACAGTACGGTTTGTCCTTGATACTTGTATGTGATGATCACTATGACTTCATGATCCTTGAAGACTATGAACCTCACTTTTCCGGCGGATGGTGTCACTTTAAACTTTTTTTTTTTTTTTTTTGACCAGCAATTTTGAAGCGATTCGTTGTCGACGTCCAATGGCCTCACGTTGTAATGCAATTTTGAAGTGAATTTGTAGAATGATTATTGGTCGCTTCCGTGTTGTTTCCCATGCTTCACTGGCAACAATTTCTCAGGGTGAATCGACTATTTTGTTGACTCGTACTCAACAGGACTGGCAGAGGATTTCAATGTAAATACGCATGTGATGCCACATAATATATATTGGTATTTTATTATGTCCAAAATCTTTCGCGTCCTCTGGTGTTTTGCGTGCGATAGACTTAGGTACGTCTATACAAACGTATTTGCAGCGTGTGAAACTTACAGATGAATGCCACGGCATGTAAAACTGAAAACCGCTTGACTGATGTATCGGCTGTTTCTCAGCAATCAACTTAAAAAATACCTAACTGATGTATCAGAAATATTCCCGCGTCCGAAGTAAAACTTTTTATCTTCGCCTGAGAGCTGAGTTGTCTCTCACAGAGTCTGGTACTTAGACTGTTTGTGCAAAACTTCAAACTGAGTAATGCGTACTAATAATTGAGAATTTTTTGTCTCTAGGCTTGTGTAGATCTTATAAATGCGTGCCTCAACAACGTCGAACTTACAGCTGTCCCTGGGAACTATTCCCCCAGCCTATATTAAATTCAAATCAAAGAATCATTGGTTAACTATTGCCACGGGATCATAAAGGCACGCGCTATCTTCCAGCCTATCTTTAAAGGTTCAAACACACATTTTCCATTGGCTGGTTTAAATTCATCTGCCTCTCGTGCCATTCGCTATTATTTAAAGTTTAAAAAAGGGGGGTAGCTTTATACGCGATGCTCTAGTTGCTTCCTATTGTGTAGTATTATGACCCTCCGTAACAAAACATCAGATGCTTCTTTTTTTGTACCATTTTACATTGAAGTTAAAGTTTATGAAACACCCATATATACATAATATTGATATTACTAATTACAATTCCAAAACATGATTTGATGATTTGGCTGAAATAAATATACATTATAATTGTACTTCATTGGGGGGGGGGGGGTGGATCGGAAGAACTGTTGCAAATGCCAAACCCATTCTTTGCATGTTGTGTTGAGGGGTCGCATGCGACTGCACAGACTTGGCTCTTCTGCTAAGGAAAGCTTCTAGAGCGGTTCTGTATATGTCCATCCGCTTTCTAAGCATAAACCGTTACTACATTTGGCTCCTGTCTTGTTGTGCGGTAGAAATTGTCTCTGCAAATTCAGGTAAGCGCCATTAAGAGGAGAAAAAATTGTCTGGAGGGTCGATATAAACATTATCATGGAGATGAGGTGACGGTGTACTTGCGGCGGAAGCGTAAGTCACTAAATCTCTTTGATACAAACACGCGAGTTGAGGCGGAGCAAGGCCCTTGATTTACAACGCTAAGGCAAGATAAATGAAGGGCAGCGGGAATAATGCCAAGCCAGAGAGGATAGAAGAAGAGGCGGAGCGGCAGAGGAAGTCACAACATCCCCAACTCTCATTATTGGAATTGCAAATTCAGAGAGTCTGTCATTTGTCTTTTTTTTTTTTTTTCCCCTCCTCCCTCTTTTGCTTTATAGAAAATGGAGATGTCGCTACAACTTTGAAGCTCTCGGTATGTTGACCTCGGTCCAGCTTATTTCATACCTTTTGAAATATTATGCTTTTTACGTCTTCTTTCATCTTCGTCATCTTTTGTAGGATTTGGTCGGGAAATGCAGAAGGAAGAGAAACTTGTGTCTCTTCTGATGTTCAAACAGAATATAAAGTAGTCTACCCTTTGCTTGAGAAGCCGAGGGAAAGGAGATACTTGGCTTCTGCCTGCAGACTGGTATTAAAAGCTTTGAGAAGGGAGAGAGAGAGAGAGAGAGAGAGAGAGAGAGAGAGAGAGAGAGAGAGAGAAGGGTGGAAAATGGAGCAAGAGTGAAATTTTGGAGGGTTTATAGTGACATTCACGACGAAGCGAAGCAGATAAAAATAGCTGAACGTGCTCGGTTTCAAAACAAAGGATTTCTCTGAAAAGCTTCATCATATGATCATGTCAGATAAATGCTGAACCTAAATAAACTTTTAGTATAGTTTCATTATTCAGATAGATAAGAATTACATTTATACCAAGGGGTTAAACTTTGTTTTTCCTTACCTTACTCGAAATGCAAACAATCTTCGGTATTCCCTTGTCCTGATTGTTTAAAGTTGTTCGTGCCTTAGGCCTGACTTGCCCAGCAACGTGGGGAGCTCTAACAGATAACAGGAGGAAAAAAAAACACGAAAATAAAGCGTTGGAATATGTAAACTTACAATAAAGTTATGCTAATCTAGAAAAGCGGGCTGTTAATGAACAAATTGAAGATTTACACTATTTTCTCTCCGAAGCAAGCTCGAGAGACAACCGAAGGCAGTAATAAGTCGTGTGTGTTCCTGCCAGCTTTAAGGGTAATCCTGAGAAATATCCTCTCATCTCCCACATGTTGCATGAACTCAGGATGCGTCAACGCTATCACGCATCGTACTTCATGTGCTAATGAAAAACTTTTCCTAAGAGTATTTAAATATATACAATTTATAATCATAAATTATTACTTTAAACAACTAGCTAATTGCTATGCCCACCAACCAATGAGAGATGGAACCGGAGTTTTGATTTGCTTTATTTACGGGAACATTTTTACATTTCAGGTCATAAGCGACCAGTTCATTTCAGAGCATTACACAACCGATGAATTTTACTTAAGAGCCCGTTTTCTTTCAAATATGAGGCTCTTTTACATGCGATAAATCTACGACACGGGACCTACGGTTTTACTTCCCTTCGAAGGAAGCCATACTTAAAAGAGTTTTTACTCTCGCATTAGGCGACCAACCTCTCTCCACCGACAAAACCGCTTCAAAATTGGTTCACTTATGTGGGGACCTTAACAAAGCACTTCAAATGTTTAAGACTATTATTCCACTTGAACAGTGCTAAAATGCAACCAATCGTTAAAAATTGTAAAGGAGGGTTCAAAAAAAAAAAAAAAAAAAAAAAAATTAGTTGCCTTTTCTGTGATCCTTAACATAATTTTTGTATGAATATTTTTTATCGTATATTGGAATTTCAGCGCCTCACGTGGGAATTTATATAGCTTTGCACAGTGGGCATAGCCCTGAAAATCGAACTCCATTAGTTTGTTCATAGGCAGAGATTATTCATTCTTGTTGCAAGAATTTTTGCTATAGTGTTTTTATGTGTTTTTAATCATGCAACTATCCCAAATATGTACCACTAATGGACAACAATAAAACTGCTGGGCACACATTTCCCGCCTATACACAGCATTGCAAATCCTACCAAACTTCTGCTAAGAAGGTAAAAGTGCTCTGATGTATGTTTCATGGTTTACTTAGGTGTTCATAATAAAAGAAATAAATATATGCACAAAATTAGCCCTTTGCATCGAAATATATAATAACTCATTGGTTTTAATTAAACACGAAATTTTAATTATTAAGCTTTCTTAAGATGTAGGACTCCAATACAAATATGTATTTGGTTATATTTCTCATCAAATTTTCTCGGTCTTAGTGACAATACAGCCTTAGCTTGGGCTGTAATTTCTTGTAGATAATCCATCTTCGGTTACAATAATAATGGGTAGACGGACTAAATATCTATAGATGTAATGACATCAAAGTATAATAAAAGAAAAAATGCATTTATTTTAGATTAATTCGTTAGAAAATCAGCACTAATATTTGTTTTATTAATGCCTTTTTTAAAATACATATACACATTAAATATGAAACTCTTTATAATATTATATATTATTGCTCGCTTCGCCTATTTCTTAAACGTTTACACATGCAATAAAGTATAACGTTATAAACCAATGTCACATTATACTATTTAAGAAACCATTGTACACTGCGGTCTCAAAGATATAATATTGAGCTTTTTGTAGAGAATTAAATGTTTATAATAGAATATGGGGTAAATTAAATATTTGAGATTATTGCAGTAACGAATTTGTTCCTCTCTGCTGCAGCTTTACATGTATTGTGCTGACTCTTACGTCTTGACCGATCCTGCTCATAAACTTTTTATGCATAATTTCAAAATTAGGGTTAGGCTAAGGTTTTAATTAGGCATCGATTATTGTTTTCGTTCGCTAATCCTTATTGAAATGTTCGTTATTCGGTATATATGTTTCGCTAGTTAATCACGTCAGATCGAAGTAATTTATTGCTTCCAACTTCTCTTCTACCACCCACAATTGTAGAATTCTTTGAAACATTTTCAAAAATAATTTGCAGTAATTCCTCCCATGCATTTTCCTCCCATAAGCCTAAGTAATAATTTCTTAATTTTGCAAGTTGCGTTTTCTTCAATCATATTCCATTGTCATTTAATGGAATTTGTACAGAATTGATCCGTTTCCTTATAGATATGATCTTATGATCAATGAACCTTTTAGATTTCGCATAAAGATGTCCACAGAGAACCATAATGATCTGGTGGTAAAGATATTTGGCTCGTAGACAGCTCAAACCTGCCCAGGATCGATGGCTTTTTTTAGGATGCAAATATTCAAAGTTTGAATTTATTCGGAAGGGAATCAAGTGCTTGCATTACACGTAAAAAGAAATTCAAACCTGAAATAAGAGCCCTCTGAGCAAAATGTATAGGCCGTTTTACGCCCTTAATTGAATGGGATGCAAATGACCAGAGATGTTAGACATCGTTGTAAAAAAATATATATAATAAAATAAATAAATAAATAAATAAAAAGCTATAATAATAATAATAATAATAATACTTATATTTTCTCAGAACATTGGTTACATATCAAATTTAGCATTAGCTGCACTTTTAATTCATTGCTTTTCTCTTGTTTTACAGAAGTACGGCAATATATACAGATGTATCACGCTTTGCTATGCATTTTCTAGACAACGATAAAAACAGCTGTAATATCCAGCGAAGGAACTCAAAGAAGAGGCAACTGATATGTGTCGAGATTATTATTTATGAAGTCACTTCCGGGAGAATAGAAAATCCAAAGAAATCGAACAATATTTCCGACGTCTTCGGACCACCAAAGGAGGCCGAGGTCCTTGAGGCGCGGACTCGTGAACGGGAGGTCTGGGGTTCGAATCCCGCCAGGACCGTCCTCCCTGGCTGAGGTTTCTTCCAGGTTTTCCTCAGTCCTCATAACTGGCAAATGCCGGGGAGATGCCCTAAGCTTAGGTCTGGAACGTTTCCTTCCTTAAAAAAAATCCTATCCCAATTTATCATTTCATCTCATATATCACCAGTGTTCACCGCCTGTGGTGCCTCAGAAGTAAAAACGGGCGTTAAGCATCATTCAAAAAAAAAAATAAATAAATAAATAAATAAATAAATAAAATATAATAAAGATGTCTTCGAGCATCGCAATGTAACTCTATAGCGTGGGACAGATACAGAAAATCTATTTGGTGCCGTCCTCGAAATTGAGAAATTCATTTCTTTTCCCTAAAATGCGCCCCATTATCGATTCTCTCATTCTACTTATATTACCCAATCGAGGGAATAGAAGGAAAGATAACTTCAGAAGTTCTGAAAATGACAAATTTAGAATTACAATTAAATATATGACACTTCCAAGTTTTCTAGCGAGAGATATTTTAGCCTACTCCCGTTACTCAGCGTAGCGCACCCAAGGTCACGCCATTCGCATATAACAACAAGCAGTTCGCGCTGATGGATGCACATGGACCGTCAGTTGAATTTACTATCATTTCTATCTGTTGTGTTGCTATAACTCAGGAGATCGGTGTAGCATTTGCGTTATTACAGACTACTGCGCTACTGTTATTAATTACAGTCTGTAGGTAATTTACCTATATATTTCACTATAAATGTATTGTATTGAAATGTTACCACTGGATCAGGGAAAAAATAACATCCACAGAATTTACTGCCATACTGGAACTTAAATGCAAAGACAGAATTTGAAATTATTTTGGAAGCAGAGCTGTTGCGAATGAACGCAGGTTTGATTAACAGACAGAGAACGCTTCGAAAAAACTCCTGTAACACATGCTAGTATTCATGAAATAACATTATTATTGTGAAAGTTGTGCTAGGAGAGGTGCGAGAGGAACTTGACATGTACTTCGACAGCAGGCCAAAAATAACGATTTGTCCTAACGGAAGTTAATTGTCAAGTGGTAGGTAAATTAAACAAAGTGACAATGGGATTTGACAATTCTGACAGGACGCTTTATCCAAAATATTCTAAATTCGTTTTTGTTTGTTTTTTGTTTTAAATTTCATGTATTGTTCATTTTGTTTTTATATCAATTTCATCATGTACTAGAGGCATGATGAAATTTATTCCAAAGTTTCGCTTTTTATTCTTCAATTTGCACAATTGAAACAGTAATCCGGTAATATGATCAAGAGATTTTGAAGAAATATTTTTGAGACATAAAAATTCAGAATATAGAGGCAAATAAATAATGCATCATGATATAAAAAGCAAATGTGAATTTAATTAGAAATTAACCCCATCATAAACGAAACGACCGCTAAATGGAACTGAATAAAAACATTTTTGGATAAAAATTGGTACAATTATGCTTTTGCAGGAGAGCTTGCTTTCTTTTAAAAGTGTTCGAGAGCTGTGCAGTGTTTGCATGCTTTTGTTATTGCAATTAATGATTCAATAATATAAAATGGGCAAGTTAACCAAGTATCATGGTAAAAATTCCGATTTTTGTGCCGAAGTTCTTTTTTTCGCAAATGGGTTCTTCCTTTTGTAGAACTGAATGCACCGAAATCGAAAAGTTTCTCTCTTCTTGGTGAGTTATAGCATTGCAGCTTTGGAGTAGCCATTCCACTGGTCAAACAAATAGTTGATGGTTTACAAGTTTCTCTAAATATACTTCAAAGTGAAGTTTTACAACTTATCGCCGATTACTAATTGTAAAATAAGAAACATGTCTCTTGTTGGCACCAAAGATATCATACGATGAACATATTGCAACATTTACTTCTAGGGTAAGCAACGTCAGTCATTGGAACATCTCTATTAATGTGACAAGATATTTTAAAGCTGGAGCCACAAGATGCCTGCATTCCAAAGAATAAAACACGAAAGCTAATGTGAATACTTGTGAAAAAAGTCTTGAGTGAATCTTAACTGACGCCATTAGCTGAAGGAACAGATGTGGCCGCAAATTCTCGCGAAGTGCAATAACTAATAATTTAATGCTCCCAGATGAGCCGTTCTAGTAGCGAATCCGCTAGACAAAGTTTTAATATCCGTCTCACAGTTGCGTCAGTATGGCGAGACCACGTGCAGCGAAAAGACTGGCGCCAATTGTAACAGCGGAACCAGGGCGCCGAGAAGCTCACGCGATTTAGCACGAGACCTAGGACGTTTCCCATTGACGAATGACTGTTTAATGATGCTGATTCATATCCATCACAACTTGAGATATGTACAACAACCATGACATCATTATGATGCAGTGTAAAGGGGTCGTCATGCAAAAGAGAACAGGGAAAACAATCAAAGTCCACTTTTTACAGGAATGTAGTTAAGTACATTACATATAAAGAAAAGTTTTATTTTCTAGAAACATTCATTAGGTAGTTTTCTAACAGACCCTTCTTTAAAAACAGTGTCATGTGCTATTTGTCCATGTTAATTAACAATGGAAAGTCATTAGATAAAACAAAAGTCCATTAACTATATTATGGAATGTACCAAATTATACTAGATAATTACTGAGGCAAATATAACTATTAATGAAACACTATGGAAAATAATCATTCAATCAATTCATTGTCTATGACTGGCAACCTTGAAAAATAGAGCTGGGTATTTTCTGAACAGAATCTCTTCAATCTTGTAGGTCATCATAAATGGAATTAAACTTGAATAGGGACACATTTTGTCAAAATAACACGAGAATACCTGTAGCAATTGTAGCTTGTTGAGTGGTTACAGTTCTAGAAGAGGTTTTGTCAGCTACAATTTCTCGTATTTCATTTATCTTCATTGGACATGTCTCTCTGTATTCTTTATTATGAAATGCAGTCCACGATTTAAAACTATCCTGGACACACTCAATGATTATTGAAGGGAGATGGTTTCATGCAGCGGCATCTTCTGATATACCCATTACAATCACAATTTCAGCATGGGTTTTTTATTTATTAAACTCATATTTTTGTTACGTTCCATATAAATGTGGCCTCTGATGGGAAAAGCCACTTTTACTGGTTCAAATATGTTGTACTTATGAACCATAACATGAATGAGGCAAATGTGGTATAATTTTATTTCGACCAGGGCACGAATCGGAAAATTTTGAATATTTCGGACTGATGAGTGCAGGTGATGGAAATAAAAGTCAAAACAAAATTGATGCAACTTCGTCGGCACCATTTCTCGCTATGGTCTCATTTTACAGAGGACGCTGTGAGTATTTTTCCCCTGGACACTATTTTTTCTATGCCGATTTTTATGAACCACATATGTTTTTTTTTTTCTGTGTGAATGTATTGGAATGTAGTACTACATACCTACAAT
>CM060840.1:54692500-54825000 GCA_030762175.1 Metallyticus violacea | reverse complement strand
GTGATATATACTTGATATCCTCTTTCCCTATTTCATTATGATCCCTAGTTAATTTCTTGAAACTGTGCTGAATGCTTTTTCATAATCAAAGAATATGATGAAGATTATATTCATTTACAGTTTGCACAAGAACGTTCTTCTCTGAACCCACATTGTTTCACCTCTAGTATAGCATCATTTATTTTATTTATCCTTCAGGTTATTATTTTGAAATATGCGTATAACCTGAATTAGATATGCAAATTCCTCAATAATCATTACAATGAACTCTGTTTACTTTTTTGGATATTAGAATTACTATTCCTTTATATCATTCTTTAGATATTTCATAAGTGCTTATCATGTATTGAAAATTTGGAGGAAGGGCAATTCTATTTCTATCGGTGTAACTTTGTTTTTATATTATCGTATCCAGGAGATTTTTGTTCTTAAACGTTTTTAATGTTCCTTCTAATTCTTGCCACTCTATAGGGCCCATATCTATATAATCATTTTCCTCTATTCAAGCACTGATATGATTTATGATTTCTTCCTTGTTCTTCCACAGTTTGCTGTAATATTATATTGTAGATTTTGCTCAATGTTTGATGCATGAAAATAACAGTGGCAACGATGCAGAAATACCAGGTATCTCGTGACATGGGATAGGGCGAGATTATTAAGGTTTGTCCCACACTTTGCTACCTGACGTACATAACTTCACGGCGAAGAGCTTTCAGGAATTTAGCGGGTCTTGCACTGCAGGAAGCGTGTGCTTCACTCTCCCGATATGGCGCTGTTAGGACAATGCTAAAAGGGTGAGTTCTGTGAAAAGATACGACCGGCTAAACACTCTAGTCCAAATTAAGACTTATACACATTCACTCAATGCGTTCAACACTCCTTAGGGAGGTTTGTTAATTTCTTGAATACTGAAAGCGTCGTGTCTTAGTTCCGTCAATCAAATCAAGATTGATAAGATTGGTTTTAACACTCTTTGTTGCTGCTTCTGTTCCATGATCTTTGATCATATGTGGGTATACAAATATTTGCGGTGTTTTATTACTCATAAACGTTATAAAACATCTTAGGATAATTTAATAGTTTGGTAACAGATCAGTTGAAAGTTAAAAAATTAAATAAAAAGAGAGAAGAAAAGAAAAACATTTATTATTAAACAAAATTCTCCTTCTCTTGACGCTACAGATAAAACGGGCCTAGCCCTACCACTGCGTCTTCTTACCTCCGCCTTGCGACATCATCAGCAGAGGGCAGTATTGCAGAGGGGATGTAATCAGAACTCCGACTCCCTGCCGGCCGCCATCACGCGCCTTTCTAGATCGGAGGACGCCACCTCTCTATCAGGAACTCCCCAGTTGTCCTCATGATTCTGCGTGAGCTGCGTATTAAATCTTGCTAATCCAGAAAATGTCTTAAGCAGATGCATGAAATCAAACTTGGGATATCCTGGACAGCGGCCAGCAACACTGACCACTAGGCTCATGAGGGGGTCATTGAACAAACCAGAATGTTCTATTTTCGTTTTGTTTTCTTTCCATTTATCTAAACATAATAATGACAATAGCTTACTAATAAGGAGAAATTAAAAGTAAATTTCTCATGTGATATTTTTAGTCTGGAACCTAGTGAGTGATGTTCAATGAAAGATACGGGATGATATGTCGCTAGAAATTTAAATGGCGAACCATAGAGGAATGAAGAACTAGAATCGCATGAAGATGAAGTCAAAAGTGAATGATGAAAGTGTTGTTAATGTTGCTGTGAATCTGCAGAGAAGTCAACCTGACTGGGTTGGAAACAGCGCATTTTGGTACAATGACTACTATAGTAGTGGTAATATTATGCTTACCATGTCTGATTGCTTCAAGAACTCCCATAAAGCAATCTTAAAGTCAGCTGCGTATTTACATGAATGCCTAAGTTGTACTCTTGCAGAATTTGGTTCAATGTTAAATATTTTTACCAAATGGCAGTGCTTCTGATTACTGGAAATATTAAAATAATGTGAATTATTGGAAATTCGAAAGCGTAATTTAGCAGTCATGATTGTAATTACATTTTTGGTAAGGTTTTCTTGAAATCTTTGTTATAGGTCTTTGTATGTATTTATTTAGAACTTTTAATTATAATAGCATTTTGTTAGCCATGAACTAACTGTTAGAAAGTGTGTCCTTCACTGTAAGAGTGGAAATGTGATATCAGCATGATGGTCCGCCGTAACATTTTGCAAGATGTACAATAACAGGAGGGGAAGAAAAAAGAATGAATAGCGGCCAGAATATAAATATGCTTTCAAAAGCCAGTCGGCAGTACTCTCTTGCGCTTATGACTGGAAGGGGAGAAAGAGAAAGAAAACGATTAATGAAAATATAAACTCAGAGGGGTTGAAGGAAATTACATAAACCATATACTTACCTGTAGAGTATAAGAAATGATCTTCATTTTCCCCACAAATGCTCCAGAGTATTTGGAAAAGAATTTGATAATTGACTGTGCATCCTTTTCCAGTGTAACTTTAAGGCACACTGGGGACACTTGTATTTCAGTACTTATGCATTTATTCCGATGATTATAAAAGTAATTGCAATTCAGAATTTGTATCAGAAATGCTAACTTCATTAAGGAATTATTTTGAATTTACAGGTACTGTTTTATTAGCCTGGCTGCCTTAAACCGAAAGAAAATTAAAAGGGAGATACTTTTCTAATATTTTTAACCTTTTGCTCACAATAAAATTGGATCTTTAATGACACATGTAATTGTTTATTACATATGTGCATAGTTAAACAATTTGACTACATATTTTGTATATGTATTTCTTTATTTCACATCCCACATGCTCTCCTGATGAAAAAATAAATAAATGTAAATAAGAGATAATATAGCTGTTGCAGAAAAGTGATTGCAGTAAACCCTTCAGGCTAAATCGAGTTTTGCTCTCAGATATGTAAGCTGACATCTTTCACAGACTGTCTTTAATACAGGCACAAACAAACAACTATGTACATATTCCCTGTGTTTTGCTATTCAATAAACAAGAGAAAGCATTGAAGGTCCCCTAGCTGACTATAAAACTGCCGTAACGGAAATGCCTTCTCTCAGTTTTTTCTCTGTAGTGCATGAACTGCTGATCTAGTTTCACTTTTTCTTCTAGCTATTTTTTGAGGCTAATTGCTGCTTGTATCAACAACGATAGTAGTTTGTCGTGCAAATGCAGCACAACAATAATTCATCATTTTCAAGCAGAGGCAGTGGAAGGCTGTTTCACGCTCACTTAAGGTCAGATTTGACTATTAAAGACATATAACATGAGTACATGATTCATCCAAAATTCAAAAGACATTTAAACGCAAGTCGTTTGAATGTTAACAGATAAATCAAAACAAACGAGCACGCGAAGCTCTTTGAGTGTAACTTTAATGCATTTTTATTTCCTTCTTAATTAATTTTCACTTTGATTGGTGCGTTTCTTCCTCTGCTATGAAACCCCTTTTTTGTTCATTTCCGCGCTTAATGCTTTACGTTTTGTTTTGCTCTTACTATGGCGGAACAAGATATTTATTGTACGTCGTTGTTTTGTTTGTTTTCCTTTGATTCATTATTATATGCTTCAAGCACCTTTCCACAGCAAAGGCAACGGGTTAAAATTACTCGTGTAAAAATATCATCCGTAGGGAATGACGAACGTATTGTAATGCCAAAAACATCTGCCTCTACAAAGTACAGCTCTTGCCTACGGACAACAGAAGAATATGGAAAACTTTCTGTGAGCTTTTGGAGCAACTAATTTTTAGTCAATTAAACAGATGGTCAAAATTCATATGTAACACGTTAAAGTATGGTAACAGGATAGCCTTATGAGCAAATATTTACTCGTTAAATCTCTCGTATAAATAAAAACCAATTAAATAATGCACTAACAACAAAATTTTACTGGAAAATATACATTGATAAAAATAGTAACACTTAGGTTTGTAATATGAAATGTTATTTGAAAATGAAGTGAAATATAATTATTTGTTTAATATTTACCATTAAAACTTTATTAATATGCTCGATGATATATTTTTTAGTGTTCTATTAGATGGTCTGGAAATGTATATTATTAATTTTAATTGTATAATATTAATATGCACACACAGACATATATTTTTACGTGCCATTTTATTTTAGAGTATATACTTGCTCCTGTATTTTCATTATTATTATTATTATTATTATTATTATTATTATTATTATTATTATTATTATTGCTATTATCATTATCAGTCCGACTTATGGGGCCCGTTTTTGCCTATGCTCCCAAATAATGGCAATTTTGGGAGGAAGGGATAAGATAAAGGAAAGAACTGACGGCCAAGATTCATGGACGGTGAGGAACAGAAGTGGAAGGGACCCGTAATATTTTTTCCCCTATGCCGGCCAAGGGACCCCCCAAGGAGTTGAGACCCTCCTTGTGGCCGGGACAGAAACCTTTGCAAAGCGCAAGCTACCGTCACACAGCACACCCTCATCTTACCTCGACCCTTAACAACCAACGCAACGAAATGATACAAAATGGGAGAGCGGAAAGTTATAGCAAGGAAATATCATCTCAGCATTCTCCTAAGCGGTCACGGAATACGACGGAAAAATCCAAGGTCAGGTTGGACAGCCGAATGGAATGAACCCAGGACCTACAGAATTCGATTTCCAAGCGTAACCATCATCTTGCTCGGTTAGTGTTATCATAGTTGAAAAAATTAGGTTATTAGAAGACGTTTCTTGTAACTGTGTTCAGAAGTAGAGTGTACATAGTTTTCTTGCATGAGTTAAACCTGGATTTCAGCTCAAAATGTTGTGGAAGCATGGGAAAGTTCAGCGTCATTTCGAAAAAATTCAAACTGAAATTTTCGGCTTCGAAGATAAAGTAACTTTGATAATCAACGGGAGGAAATTGTTGAAGTAAATACGCCCCAAATTTCTCGAGCACTCAAGGAACTCAAGCTTGCAACTTAATCTCTCTGTGATTACTTGAAGAAATGTGGAAAGGTTTAAAACTTGATAAACGGATTTCACATTAACTTAACGAGCATTAAAAATGTCGTTAGGCTCAAAACTTGTTCTTAACTGTTTTTGTGCAACAAAAATGATCCCCTTTTAAATTAGATTATCATCTGTGATGGAAAAAAGTGGGGTTTCTACGACAACCTAAACAGTCTGATTAGTGGCTCGATGAGTCTGTCTAGGTTGGCTCAATATACTACACTCTTCAGCATCGTGACCAAACAAGTATTCTCAAGAAGTTAAAAAATACATCAAAAGTACTAGTCGATATTCTTCTGTGGTAACTCTCGACCACACATTATTTTAGGGCACATAAGAGCCCACAGATCTAACTATAGAGAATTTATATTGATAAGAAGAATTACAACTTTCAGAGAAAAGCATTTTTAACAGGACAATAGATATAAATATAGCAGAAATTAAACTAAATAAACTTAGAATAAACATTAAGATTACAGCATGTTTCTCATGCAAATATTCGTAGTTTACGAAAGTTTTTTTCCATTAAAATGAAGTGAACAGTAATTTGATAATTTAATAAGAGTTTTAAGTAGTTTCTCAGTCTTCTTTTTTCTTTCCAATCAATGAACTCCTGATTTGATTATTTTCTGTGTGGAAAACTGAAGGAATAGCCGACAAGGAGGTGTGGACTACACAAGACATTCTTATTTCCTCTGAAATGCTAAATATTGTGCATGAAAGACTGTAAGCTTTTGTTGCAGGTAATAGTCATAATCTTGAACATCTAGAGCCAGATGTATTTGCTAGACTTTGAGAACTTTTAAGGCACACATACATGGTAATAACAGCACTCACTTTATACGTGAATAAATTACTTTTTATTCTGTAATTTTTAATTGCTCTCAGCGTTATTTTATTTATGGGTACTAAGATATGGAAAACATGAAATATTTATATAATCTTTGACAGTGAACAAAATTACAGTTATACCCTATCCTGTGTTTCTCGTCCATGCTTAATAACAGGCACACACAAACATAATGTTTTAAAAGCGATTATCTAAATTGTAACGTCAATCACAAAGACTTTAGTGTGGAAAAAAAGAGTAAAGTACTCAGGGTTGGGACCCTACTGTGACTAAACAGTTTAAGTGCATTCATGTTCTCTCTGTCCTCTCAATGCCCTTAGCCCGCAGGTTTATAACTGGTAGGCTTACTTGTCAAAAAATAGTCAGTCTGGAAAATACTTCCAAAGAGTAATACGGCCTTCAACTTGTTTGATAAAGTTATCAGCAATGCATTTAAAATGCGCGATTTTTCCAAGAACCATTCTTTCCGTCCAAGAAAGCCCAAGATACAGCAAGGCACACAATCACTCGTGCATGGATTAAGAACAGATGAATTTAGAGCATGGTATACAGAAATAATAGAAAAATCACAAATGCTTGTCTGCTTTGGAAGGGAACATATTGAGTATTGCTGGCATGTAGTACATTTCACATCACCAATTGCCCATCCCTGCCATATACGGGTAATTGTTTTACTGTATAGACTTTTTCGCAGAATGAACTATCAATGGATGTAAGAAGTGTGTGTACTGAATCCCCAATCCCAGGGTCGATGGATTTTTTCGGGCGTAAAAATCCTAAGTATGATTTCCTTCAGATGGGAAGTAAAGCCATGGATCCCGCGTAGTAGATTTACGGCACGAAAAAGACACCTCTGAGCAAAATTTGTCGCCGTTTCACGCCCTGAATTGATTGGGACGCTGATAACCTGAGATGTTAAAGAGCGTCCGTAAATAAACAAATCAATTAAATGCTTTCAAAGTATATGCTGTTTAATGATAAAAGTAGGTTTATTCGTAGCGTTATTTTTAATGTTAGCCCTGTTTCTTGTAGAGTATCTGCAAAAGACTACAGAGATAGCAAATTAGTTTTGTCCTATAAACAGTTTTTTCATTTGTCTCTGAATTACTAGGCTACGGGTGATTTGCTGAAGGCATTAGTTTAAAGAATAGTTTTAAACGAGTTTAAGCATTTTCAGTATATTTTATCCAAATCTAACAAGGAATGTGCGATGACAAAATAGCAGTTCACGTTCTTCTTAGATTCTATTAAAGAAAATGTTTAGAAATGAAGTTCTGTGCAATGCGCTTGAACAGGAGTCACTCTTGAAGTTTAGGAAGATTTGATGTATCCAAAATAACAATAGCTAAGCACCTGCACCAACTCTACATAATGTATAAAACTAGAAGAGCAGATTCATGTGAACTTTAACAAGCCCAGGCTCAACAATTAGTTAATAACTTCTTAAAAATCCCCTAGACAACCGGTTTTTGAAATGTGATGAAAAATTGCATTTGTTCTGAGAAGAGAAAGCAATTGGTGTACCGGGGGAAAGAACTTCAGTCATGGCTTTATCAAGTCCTTTTGGATAAAAGACAATGCTTTGCGTTTGTTGTTTGTTGTCTATTTCTAGCTCGTGCCAATCTGTCGTGGAGTTGACGATGAGTTTTACTGTGAACAAATGCGCAGAGTTTACACGTTTTAAGACTTTGCCACCTCATAGTCCTGCCCATCTTTCAAAATTGACTCTGTGCGAGCGAAAATGTGGGGATCATGATACACACGCTTGGTGGGAGGCGAAGAAACCACCTGCTTTACTTAACAGCTATTGTGGTAAACCTGCAGCGCATATGAACAACAAATAACCCATACACCTTTCAGTTATCTGAGTGAGGTAAATTCGTCGAGACCTTTGCGCACTGTGTTGATACCCTCAAGAACACATTTGATTTATGCAAAGGTAAAAGCACGACATTTTGAATACCTATTTTAACTTTCTGTTTCATCAAAGAAAGAAGGCCGTAAAATCTCTGAAAGAGCAAGCGACTGCTGGCTAATGTACTTGCTTATTTGTAATGTAGCAGAAGAAAGTTTGCCTAAATGTTTCACACTTTGCGTTTTTCCGTTAGTTTATTTTTTTAAGAGCACTTCATGAAGAGCAAAATAGAGAAATTTTACATTAAGGATACTTGTGCAGCTGTTTCTCTGATTAGAGTTGTTTTCTTTATCTTTCTTGAAGTCTGGCAAACCATACTTAAATCTATCCTTACTTCGTTTGCCCTGGCATAGATTCGTAGTATTAAATAATTCTGATCTCTTGAAAGCCTTAAACCGAAACTTCAAAATGAATTATCTTATTGATACGTTTGTATATTTAAATGACTTGACCTTTCTATAACATGCAATTTAACAAAATGTTTACTTTTTGCTAAGCCAGTACTCTAATTCTTTTTTTTTTCCGTCTCAAAATTACGTAATATACTTAACGTCTTTAAACAATTTACTATATTTATTTGAGATTGATAGCTCAGATTTATTTGTAATGAAATTGAATGGAACGATTGGACACGTCTAACTCAATTAGCTGAGAACTGAAGGTAAAAGACGGAGTAAAAAGGACTTTGATAACTTCGTTTTAGAGAGTAATAACGTTAATGAATCGCAGAACTGAACTGAACGTCACTTACATTTTTTTCTGTCTAGTAAACGTCTGCACTGCAGAGTGGGTTTTGCTTCAGTATAGAAGACGATGTTGCCTTTACTGCTAGGAATCCTTAGTGCAATCCATCATTCTCTTGTCATCCTGTGTCATTCAGCTCGATGACAACGCCCATCATGACACAAGTCAGACCTAAGATGAAAATGCTTGTTTAAAATGAGATGAAAGGCCACTATTTCCGGTTTAAGTGTCCGAACTCCATTTGCTACTGAAGTGTAAAGTAACCTCGCACAGGTTAGAACAGAGAGTTGGGGTTGCGGTTATCAACTAGCAAAGCGTCTTCATTTTCTCGTATTCGCGAAAGTTGAAATGCGTACAAACTTTAGGGATGGTTTCTGCATGATTAAATCAGGAAGATAAAAGGTTATATGCTGAAAGGAGCACGCAGGGACTCGCACGAGCCCTTTGTTAAATATTTGTGTTATTTCAGAACCCTTTATCAAAACAGCTCGCGAGAAAAAGTCAATAAAATACACACTTTTCAATTAAAAGTGCTATTCTACATTCTGCTAAAGTGGTTAATTGAAAATAGAATAATTTAGTGGCATCTGCACTGTTTATTGGAGCCTTTCTACACGTATAATTAATGTTGACAAGATCGCATTCATTTGAGGTATCATTCAGTTGCCCAGCTGTTGTAGTTGTTCTATTGCCGTTATTGATGCATGTGGCAGAATTTTCGGTATCTTAATATAGCTTACTCTTGAAATGCCGTTTCAGGTAAAAACAAAAGTGATTCGGACGCAAAGAGATCAAGTTCGTTAATGCATTTACAGATTAAGCCAGTGAAGATGGTGGCGACAAGTTAACAGCTCTATCTAATTCCGAATTAAATTTGAAATAGGTAGACGGACAAGGTTACGGAAATTCTTATATGGAATGGAGCAGCACACGTATCAAGTTCTGGGTTTGAAGCAGAAGCCATTAAGTTCAAAGTCACAAAATAGTAATGATAACGTTGGAAATATTATTTTATTTTATTGTGAAATCATCCATGCCTCATATCTCACCGCTGGTCACCACAAACTTTCATTCTCTTTTTATTGAGGCCTTTGATAAATGATTGCCAGTAAACCCCAGAATGTATCCGGAAATGTGTCGTTTTAGTTATAATCGTATTTGAAGTAAAATAAGCAAAACTTATGTTGCAAAGAAAACTTGTCTGCATTTATGATTAGTTTATTTTTACATTTAACTTGTGCTAAAGGGAGACATCCATGTCGCATTAAATTTATACAAATCAATATTTAACCCTTAAGACATTCGGTATATATAAAATGACATGAATAAATTAAAACGTATATAATATAAGAAAAATAGAAATACATATATAAAATAAATAGAAAAGAGAGCAGTGTAACTCCCACTCATATATGTACAAATAATTAAAATAATTATATATAGTGACTCGTTTTCCTCTATCCCCTTTCTAGCTGTCTGGCTCTTCTGATCCGAGCTATCTCTTTTTATTTAAAATTTTACCTACTCCCTCTTCCTCCTTCCTATCTTCCAGTAAAGTCCAGCACTGCCACTGACTCTCCCCCCGTTAACAAACGGGGCCGGTAGATATTTCTTCCTCATTTCTTCCGTACCCTTGCAATACGGCAGAATATGCTCCCAATATTCTTTCTCTGCACATATTGAGCAAATTTTCGTATCCACTCCTTCTGTTATTTAAGTCATCCGCCACAAGCCTAACCTAAACCAAGCGGACTGAGTTTGGCCCGTCCGATTTTATCTCCAGCGAAACGTTTTCCTCACACTCCGAAAGTCAGCTGCTTATCAAGCGTTTCTTAATTTTTCTTCAAACCCCCTTCTGTTTCACTGCTCTGCGATCCAAATGTTCCTCATTCCTATACTTTCCAGACCCCTTCATAATTTTGAAACCACGTCTTATTTCCCCCATTCTCAGCTAATCCCGTAGCAGGTCAGTGTCTGATATCCGTGAACAATTAGTAGCCAGTACTTCACTACTGGGATTATTTATAAAACATTTCCCATGCAGGTATTAGCAGTCGATCGCTTTGAGGTCATTGTAGTGTGAATGCATTTCCGGATGAACTTGTATGTTTATATAGTTTTAGGGGGTTAGCTATGCAGAACTGACCGCATTTTTTATTTCTTTCTTTCTTTCTTTCTTTCTTTCTTTCTTTCTTTCTTTCTTTCTTTCTTTCGTATTTGTTTGTTTGTTTTCTCTTCTTTTTTTCCAACAAATCTCTCTAGGAATCGTGAGATGTACAGCAAGTGGGCATTCATTTTAAGAGGCGTCGTCGTCGTCATTTCCGAGGTACTTCCCTAGTACCAAATGTAAAGTGTGGTTTGGAAAGAGAAATTTAAGTATAAGTACCTAGAATTATTCTAGGGATCTTAACTAGGTCAGGATGTGAAAAATATGAAAATATTTTAAAATGAATTTAACAACATGTATGTTATATTTCTCTCGCAAGTAATAGTCATAAAATAGAAGTAATAGATAACTTTTTAAACATTAAATATTCTTCAAAATTAAACATCAGTTTTGTTTTATAGAAATTTAACAGGAAATTAAAGCATGTATTCTCTCATAAAATATAAAAGTAAATTATGCAAAACACCACAATTTGCGCATTAATTGCCAACTTCTTCCAACTATGATTTTAAATGTAACACCAACAAGTAACATAGGCTAACAAAATTTAAACATTTCTTATAATAATTTTAAGTAGTTGCATTGTTTCTTAAAAAATAATTCGACCATCTCACAACTTACATACTCTAACAGGGAGGTGGAACATTAATTTTAAACACTAGTAACTATAAAGACATAAATGCTCTTATAATGTTTTTAAACTTTTAACATACATTTTGAACTTTTAAAATTCTTTACATAAAAGTGTACTTATGCTATCATAATTTATGGATCACTGTGAAAGATAGAATTTCATCAAGGAGCAAGAGAGAGATTAATCATAAGGAATTTTACCAGTTCCATAGAGACCACCAGGCTCGGATGAAGCCAGGAAAAGAGGGAGGGAGGGAGAGAAACACGAAGTTAAATGTTACAAATAGGGTTTAAAAATTCGTTAATGTCAACTATTTTATTGTTTACATATGAAAACCTCACTCAGGATGTTTTTGAAACGTCCTGTATTGTTTCTTTCAGATCCAAGGTGCTTGCAGTAAAGGCAACAGGAAATACACAAAAAATATAGTGGCCTAGCGCCATAAAAAGAATTAAGTATATAATAATGTGCAGTACTGAAGTGTATAGGACGTTGTCTGTGAAATACTCTTAAGTATAATTATCACCTATATATTACCATGTTATTAATTAACTTTATTTTTCGTGTCAAAATAGCCAGTAAGTAAACTTGGTGGCACTTTTCATTTAAAATGGAGCTGAACATTAACGCAAAATCAACAAGATAATTCACGCTCGCTTGACGCCCACCTATCACGAATTGTTTTGTGGCTTATAGTAATTCTCGCCCCTTCTGATAAGCTTGGCTAATTTACAGTTGGACGATAAGTTGCCTTCACCAACATGAGCGCACAATGCCATAATATGGCAGTAAACGGTTATCGGCTTAACCTCTCTCAATGCCCGCGATAATAATGAATAGCTGAGAGAAACAAATACACTCAGGCTAACACATTAATAGGATAAGACTGGCTGGGAGAGTTAATTAATGATCTATGAGTTATTTCTTAACACGTTGCACATATTCTGGATATAAACCTACATTTAATAGGAAATACACTTCGTAATTTACTTTATTGTAAACTGTTTTCTAAATAGCAAGGAATTGTACGATTAAAGCGTTCATTTTGCCTGGGCCAGCCTAGTTCTGGCATGGATGTGTAGTAAGGCGGCTACACAGGTTAACACACTACAGGGAATCGGTGAAAGAATGTCGTGTTTTAAAGATGTGTAGTGCTATTTCACTCCTATTCGTGTGCATTGGTGTTTTATGGTTCAGAAATTTAATACGGAACAAGAACTTTAATATATTGATTTTATAACGGTTCCTGGGGTTGTACAGTAGACGAAATATATTGTCAAAAATTCAAGAAAATATATCAAAACGTTATAGCGAATTAAACGTTTCACGCTAGCGCTGTTTGATTAGAACGATTGCCGCGAAATTCTCTCTCAGTTAGTCTAAGAGCGGGAATCATATGTGGATCATATTAACGCGCTAGTGTGTAAAAACCCTTTTTAAGCCTGCTCCTTCCTGCTCCTTCCTGACTGCTCCTTTGAGGACAAATCTAATACCATCTACTCATTATTTCTGTTCAGTACTCTCTGAAAATAAGTGTCTGTTACCACATTAATTAATATGCGTACGAAACAATTAAAGAGTGAGAAACAATTCTACGGGGGGAGGGGGGCATACGTTGAAAAAAAAAACTATTTGCTGACGATCAGGTTACTTTTAAGGAAACGAAAGATCTTTACAGAGAGGTGTTAATAGCCTGAAAGATATAATGGGTACGTATAATTTAAAGATTTCAACAACAAATACAAAATCAAAGGCCTTTAAAGGGAACAATAATGTAAGATAGTGAATATAAAGAAATAATGGGACAATTCTCTAGTTTTAACTACAGGTATTTAATGATTCATACAGTAAAAACAAAGATTTGAATATAAAACTAAATAAATTAAGACAAATGAAAGAAACAATGAGAACAACATTAAAGAACAAGACGCCAAAAGCAACACAAATTAAATTCTATAAAGTAATTAAAGTGAAAATGGCAACATATGAAAGTGAAAACTGGACTATGAATAGGATAAACAGAAAGAGGATAGAAACAACAGAGATGAGATTTTTAAGAAAAGTATTTGGATTTACTGTTCTAGGTAAACAAAGAAATGAAAAAATCATAAACAGTCAAATATATATCTTTTAAACGAAAAATAACGAAAATAAAATAATAAGTATTAGTACATAATAAAAATGAAAGAGAGCGGATACCACAAATTTTACTAAATTATAAACCTAGAGGATATCGTCAAGTAGGAAAACCCAGAAGAAGTTGGAGTGACATGTTTAATTGAGGATGGAACAGGTCGATAGGCCTATACATTGCAGAATAATAATAATAATAATAATAATAATAATAATAATAATAATAAATAAGAAGAAAAAATATCACTAAAGGAATGCTATTATTATTTTCGGAATAAGTAACATTTTTCTTTTTCTTAGACTTTAGGTGAAAGTAAATAACTTGCACCTGCGCACTGAGAAACAACTTCTCCAAGAGTCCCGCTATTGTCTACTAAAATTTAGCACAGTTCTAATCAAATGAAAATCCAACTTTAGAGGTTTCCTATGTCTCACTACGGATTATTTTCTTGACCTTCTTTTCTCCGCTTCTCGCTCATCTCCCACTCTCCTTCTAGCCTCCTTTCGCGTTTTGTTTTGTTTTTTTTCCTGTTATCATAACGCTTTGCATTAGCGGCCCTATCTGAATCATTTAGATTTGAGGTTCCTCTGACAGGCTGTTAGGAGCAATGACCTCACATAGTTGTCTTGCCTGGTTACTACTCGCTTCTCCTTTAAGTTTGCAAGAGTACAGAAAGGCATGACATCCATTAGTCTGTAATAAGCCTCTACAGATAATTTCTCTTGAAACTTGCAACAAAATGTCCTTCAGACAAACAAATTCTCACAAAAACCTTTCCTCACAACAAGCTGAGAGGTAGTAACTTAAACTAACAGCACATTGTGGTTTAAAGCACTCGTAAAACGCTTTCTAGATGTCCTGCACGAGCAGATTCAAGTTTAAGGAATACTGTGATTGGTGAGTGAACGATTTCCCCGTATATGAGTTTAATAATCCTTAGTCCATATGTTACTTTAACACCAATATAACCCAGAAATGCGTGTAAGAACTTGTAACATGTTATTAGTAAAGCTTTGCTCGATCTACGTTTTCTTTTTTATGCATAAAAGTTTAAATGAGAAATATTTCATATTCAACAGCACTGAGTTTATTAGACTTGTATATACAAGGTTCAGTAACCTGTGATAGAGCGCTGCAGCTGTGGAAGGTAACAGAACTTGAAAGGGTGCAAGTTTATGGAGAACGAATTTACAAGATGATGACTATCGTAATGTGAAAAAACATAATGCTCCAAAAAAGTCATTAAGGCACACTAGGAGGGAGTTTTTGGACAAAATCGATCAAAAATCAATTTTTAAAAAAAAAGTTATGCAAATGGTTCCTCAAACCTTTGGGCGTTCACAGAGAGTTAGCATTTGCATTTCCCCCCTCGACCCTCTCCCTTCGGGCACTACAGTCAGTTAAAGATCTCCGCGTGTCCTTTTAAATAACACTGTTTTACAACATACGTTTTTATAAACAACTTTTTTTTTCTCAAAACCTCATATTCACATATTCAAAATGTCCCACGCGTCGGTTTTTGTTTAAATTCAATTAAAAATCACCAAAATGTGCAGCAGCATCCATTTTAACATTCTGTTAGACAAAATACATGCCAATGCTAATAATTAAAAAATATTTTCTATTAAAAATTAAAAGATTAAAATTGCTTACAGATTTAAAACATCATCATAGTTCACTCATTGAATTTATTTAAAATGTCTGTCTATACAGTTTTTGTATATGGTTTAAAGCTCAAATTACAAACATGCCAACCAATTTTCTCTACTCACGAGCCGCGTGGGGTATTTTCATTATGCATCATATTTACATAATAAAATTACGAAATAATTATATCTCGCAGAGTATTTATCCAATTTGGTATACATATTACCTTAACAGTAATGCAATGACAGTAAAAATTTCAGAAAAATCCATACAATAATGTGGAATTTTAAAAATTCATCCCCAGTGCCTTTAACGATTAAAAAAAAATTATAATTCATCAAAAGTCATTTCTGTCATAGGAACTCCAGATTCGTTTAATGCATATCTTCTCTGTAGCAACATTAGTCTTTCATTTAGTGGTGGTTCCAAAATAGTTAATTTTGTATTTTCTCTTAGATCTTTACATTGCATAATGCATCGAGATCCAACCACTTCATTAAAAACTCGTTAACCTTAACAAAAATGTATTATAGCATTCAAGATTGAAATATTATTTTCTTAAACAATTGTGGAATTTATCAGCGTTGTGACTGGTTTAATTATAACTTGGATAGCTACCGGGTGTTAATAAACTACATTACAATACTTTCAACAGTTTTTAGAGGATTCTTAGAGAAGCAATTTAAAGAAAAGAATCTATGTCCACGTGTTAAATATTTCCCTAGAAAGCTGTATTTTCAATATCTCATCATCAAGGTTTTCAAAATTTAGTGCTATAAAAAGCTCTAAACTCTCGGACTAATCATATGATATTACGGTTAACTTGTTTATCATATTATGTAGCTCGACTCTGCTAAAGAAATATGCTCCACAATTTTTGTTCATTATTGTATGATGCCATTTCGAATGGAAACTGCAGTATTTAGTGGCGTGTTGGCCCTTTAAAAACTTTGAAATTTGAACATATAAACCTCAGAATTCCCATCTTTAATTGATTATCTAATACCCTTCATAATATTTTGAAATTATTGCAGTATAATTTTATTAACACCCTGTATATCGACATTTTGGAGCTCTTAAAGCAACATCGTTTGAATTTCTGTAACCTTTCATTTGATCCATTTATAGCGACAAATCCTTGTAAAATAGTATTAACAATTCTAGAATGAGCTAATACTCCATTAAGATCCTGTCCGCTTTATTTATGGATGGAGAAAGTGCATTTGCGACATTATGATTTTGTTTTCCGCAATAATGCAGTAATTGGCATGCTTCCACCCGTACTAAATTATTGCCACAAAAGCTGAATATGTGCTGTATAAATATTTAATTACGCCTAAGAGTGGAATCTTTAAGGTTGTTCCGCATACTATAAGCTGAAACAAGCTATTATATAATTAAATATTTCTAAAAGCATCGTCTCTACGGGAGTTACAAGCTGGATGTTGCAGACGATATGTACAAAAGTAATTAAAATATATATTAAAATGGGTGAACTTTAAATTCATAATTGCTTGTGCTTTAGGTGACAGAAAAATAAATTCTAAAACAGCAGTTTCTATTTTCTTAATTACTTCAATTACTCTTACGATACCTTAATACAATGATATATTGCACAGAATATAAAATGCATTCGTAGGCATTTTTATCTATTCATAAGTGCAAAATTGCTGCTTGCCAGGAGGTCAAGTTTGTTTGTGCTCACAGATAAAGCTGTCATATTTAATGTTAATGGTACCCTGCAGTAACTAAATAATTATTAAAAACATGTTGTTTTCCATTTTATTCTGAACAATCTCCGTGTGATAGAAAAATGTTTTAAATACGCCTGTAATTAGTGTGTATAGTGATCTTAACACTTATTTTTATATCTGTTCCATTGCAATTTAGTATTTTTACATGCACTTGTTTCTCTTATTAATTACTGTATTCATTTCACTTTTATTATTCTAAAATGTACATGAAACACTATTATCTAGCCTGTGTGATAAGTACATAATGTGTTGTGTGTCAAAAGTAATACTATTTACAACTAATTGTACAATTGTTTAAACAATATTTGCAATACTTGTAATACAACACTTTACAAAAAAATAAAAATTTTAAAGATAGAAAAGAATTTCCTGTGATGCTTGTGCCATCAACCATTTGTATAATCACCTCTTGCTTTAAGTACTAGTGGAATTTTATCTTGTTCCAAATTCTACCAGTACCGATGGATAAGAATGAAGAGCTGATCTAGAGGCACGCTAGGAAGCGAATAGACCAATTTAATAATGCAATGTAATAGTGCTCCTCTTTAACTACCCTGCAGCATATATTTTGGCATTATCATGCATGTAAACGAATGCAGACGCTTCAAAAATAGAACGGACCACAAGTTGCAAAACATATTCAATGTACCTGTTAGCATTCATCGTTCTACGAATTAAATTTTATTTTTTCTCTTTGTCTTTATTCTTTATTCTTTCCAGTCCATGATGGTGTTTCCTTTGAATTTGTGAACATCCTGTATATGTCTCAGTTTTCTGTTTTATTTGGTTGTCTCTTTATGCGTATTATCCTGGTCTCTGGATGCTGAGTGATTCAAATTGTCACTGTGGCCAATTCATATGATTTTTCCAGCATTTCATAGCTAGAGAATTTAACGTAGGACCGAAATGAAGTGTTCTTTCTAGCAGTTGGGCCAAAACAGGTAAATGATCAACATTTGCGGAGGATCTCTTAACATGACAATAATTGATCTTCTTTCTCTCATGGGCTTTAGTACACACAGATATCTGTTTTGTGCTGTAGTTACAATACCAATTGGATTGAATTTTAGGGGCGGAGGAGGGTATTTCAGTACTTTAGCCTTTCTCACCAACTAGCCGTTTGTGCTTACACTTCCAATGAGAACAGCAAAGGTGCACCAATACAGTACGAGAGTAGGTCCATAAGTTTCTGGCCTAACCATTTTCGAGGTATGAAAAAGGCAAAAACTGTATTTTAATTTTCAATATAGTTACTCTTAATTGCAATATACTTCTCACATCTTTGAATTAACATTTCAATCCCCCCCCCCCCCCAAAGTCAGAAGTCCCTTCTTGGCAAAAACAGCATCCATCACTTCTTCGTCACACTTAAATTTCCTTCCTCGAAGGTTCTTCTTGAGTTTTGAGAAGAGGAAATAGTCACTGTAGTCACTGGGAACTAGATTTGGACTGTAGGGTAGATAATCGATCTCCTTGAAGCCACATTTCTTCACAGCTTCCTTTGCAACAAGAACTGTGTGCACAGACTCGTTGTTGTGAAGGAGCTCACACTCCACCACTCAGCTTTCTTCGCTTTTTCTCTTTAATGGAAGCGCGTAATCTGTGCAGTAGGTCAGCACAGTACCCCCCATTCACTGTGGTGTTCCTCTCCTTTCAGTCAATGAAGAGTATTCCTTCACAGTCCCAAAAGATTGTGACCATGATCTTGTTGGTTGACTGAGTGACCTTGGCCTTTAGAGGCCAGGTTTACGCTACTCCATTGACTCTCTTTTGGACAAGAGACCATAGTAGAGGACCATAGTTTCAGTTCCTGTAACAATGGTTTACAGAACCGCTGTCTTGTTGCCACGGGAGAGCTCCAAAAATGCCTGACAACAGATGACTCGTTGCTGCTTTTGGACTGAGAAAAGATGTCTAGACACTCATCTTGCACTAACCTTATTCCTGTTTAAATGTTCATAACTAATTCGAAGGACTCTTGTTTTAGAAAGGCCCAACGTTGCTGCTATTTCTGTAACTTTGAGCCATCGCTCTTCTATATTTTCTCCTTCCACAAGAGCGATATTTTCAGGAGTGAGCACCTCCAAGGGCCGATTTGCACCCTCTTATTCTTCTTCAATGCTTCCTGACTCATTCGAAAAAGTTAGAGCCATTTTTTACGATAGAATATGAGGGGGATGCTTGCCCGTATACACCGCCCAAACGCTGTTTAATTTCATTAGGAGTAAGTCCTTCTTTTGTGAAGAACTTAATAACAGCTCAAAACTCAATTTTGAACATGTCACAATTTTCTACACATAGCATTTTTTATTTAACTATATCCGAATAACTGAACACAGCTGAACGAAAGTTACAACTGCAATTATTTACTTAACAGATAAGGTATGTCACCAGATAAGGGTATTGTGAAGGCGATAATCCTTATCGGCGAGGCCGAAAGTTATGGATCTACCCTCGCATCTTCATGAGGAATGAATGAGACGGGGGAGATACCTGGAGGCTAGGATCGGTGTTTCGCGTACGTAGACGGGGTACCTAACATGTTTCCAGAAGTCCGTCAGAAGATTCGCCTTTTCCGAAACACAAGCAACCATCACGCCAGCCCACCTCTCTCTAACACTTTGAACTATGTAATAGAACCAAAGGAATAAAAGAATATGAAATGGGAGAGCGAAAAATTCGTGAAAAGTAAAGATCGATTAGCCCGAACGACCAACAGAAACCACGAAAAGCGCAGAGATCACTATGGCTGTTTCCAAGGATTTTGAAACTGCGAAATTCCAAATGCGATTCCCAAGCATTTACCGCCTGAGCCATTTCGCTCGGTGTTGCAGTCCCTGGTTTACCTGGATGTTGCTCTTCCAGAATGCAAAATCTTGATATCTCCATCACGTTCTGGCTTCGATATTCAGAGACCTAGCGGCATCAGCTTGTGTTTCAGCATTACTATTTATTCCAATAGCCATAAACATTTCATTAAGACTTAAACGGCATCGCTGAGCATTCATTTCATTTGTTAAAGCTATTTTTACTAGTATTTTAATAGAGAAAAGTTGCTAGACTTCTATAGTAATAAGCACCTACTTTATATATTAGGAATGTAACCATTTAAATAAGTTAAACATTATAATTTACTACAATAGGCAGAAAAATTAACAAAACACTCATATTTATTCTCTTTTTATCGTTTGTTTAGATAAGCGTGTATATAGTCCATTGTACGAGAGTATTTACTTTACTGGTACAAGAGTATTTCAAGATGTTGAAACTATAAAGATTGGCCCCTAGTTTGCCATATCAGCCTGTAACGTAGGGATTTTTTGTCTATTTCTTATTTTCTGAAAATATGATTCTATAATGTAATATTTTGTAGTAAACTACCATTCATATCCCATGACTTTATACTTCAAACAAACGTTTTATAATGTATGTTCCTGTGCATGTACTGAAGGCATACTCTGGTGAACAGCACTACTTTTATCTGTATGGAAAGAGTAATACAGGTTTATTGAATATGATTGATTTCAACGAGAGCTATTGCCAAGCATAAAAAACATATCCATATATGTATACACCTGTCATGGGTAATATTAATCATTAGAAAATGAAAGGTCACCTGTTTGTGAAACGTAATTAATCTCTCTTTATGTTCAAGCTGCCACTGTTGTATCGAGAAACTTTTGTTGAAGAGGGTGCGTTTAGTGGGGGGTCCCATGTAAAGGCAACAAGGGAATGAGGAAAGTTGTGGCTGCCAGGTTGAGTACAGTCCGTTTAATGCAGCAGGAAATTTTTACAACTTTTTCCCTATTATTGTGATTTTACAACATCCGGGCTTTTCGTACAGGTGGTGAGAGAGTGAACAAGAATAGGATGTTCTGTTAAAATGAACACACTAAATAGACAAGCTTACACCTGATACTTGGAGTAAGTACTAGTGCCAACACTTCAAATGCACTCAATGTATTAACTGAGGCGAGTAGGTAAAACAATTATTGTAATTGCACCTTTATAGAGACAAATGTAACTTTTCTGACCTATCATATAACACGTATTGGTTTTTAATATCTTCCCCTAATTATTTTCTCTCTAACGAAAGCTCAAATGCGATGTCAACAAGTGTAAGGGGGTTACTAACCATACCACTCCGTTGTAAATAGTTCCCAAACCATTCATTAGGTTTAGATTATTAATCAATAAAATGATCAATAAATAATTGTAAGAGTCTTTGTAAGTAATACTAATACTAATAGTAATACTAATACTAATTTTAACTGTCTAATCATAATGCCTGTTCCTTCTCTACCCCAGCACAAGCGCGGAAGGATACAATATTTGTTGACGGTGCATATCAGCTTTCGCCGAAGGATTTAATGGCAAATTCTTTATTAGCTCCCACCCCCCAATGAAACGGCTCCCTCTCCCCTTGCGTGAGGTATTTTAGTAGTCTTCTGAGGCCGGCGGCCCGTATGGCGCAGCCACTTATACCCAATGGGGATTATGAAGATGAATATGGTGCGGAAGGTCCTTACATCTAATGATATCTAAACTAACCATACTGTGAGCGTCATTCGGAACTTCCTAACCAAGGAAAAGTCTCCTTAGTATATCCGGGAATCGAACCGGGACCCAAGGTAGGTGAACAAATAAAAGAAATAAGTGATTAAATATTAGTCACTGTTTGTCGTCATTATAGGAGGTTGCATAAGTGATTCCCATTGTGTGTGCAATAAAAGGTAGTGGCAACACTGCTGCTGCGCAGTGAGTCAAGTTGGAGTAAAATTTGTGAAAGGGAAAATTAGACGAGATAGTGCAAGCTGCGCTATCAGTCAAATTCTATGTGTCTTGGAAGTACAGGAGGATAATGCAAGCCTCTAAGACATATTTACAAAAGTGGAACAATGTTCGTGGATCAAAATTGAAGTTGCTTGAGGCCGTAGTGCAGAAGACTATCAGGTTCTGCGTGAAGCTTGTGGAGTTACAGCGTTGTCATATCGTTACAGTGACAGGATCAGTGAAAATGTTTCGTGAGGTAGACATGACGTTCAGGACAATCCCTAATTGACAACCACGCAATTCAGCTCATTGTTTCCTTCCTGGATCATCATTATTTTCTCTTCACCAAAATGAAAGAGCAGCCTCAAGACACCACATATGTGCCATAGGGTTGTTACTTCAGGAAACCGATAGAAAAGGAGGCGTTGATGGTGTACAACTAGTATGGCAGGTAGTGGTAGGCATGGGGAATGACCATTACATTGCAGTACTGTGAAGTTTCCCCACCTTATAGTGTTGTTGTAGTTACGTTTTAGCCAACACTTGTATTTACGCGATCTTGAAGCAGTAGCATTGATTTTACATCAAAGCGTAGAAAGGAATTGTAAACTATGTAGAGAGTTTTTCAAAAGTAAGTGATAACTTGAGAATATATTAGTCATTTTTACACAAGGTTCTGTATTACATAAGAAATGGGCTTTTTTGCATCACCACCCATTCCCATACCTTCGTCCTAGATTATATATGTGTTACATTTTGTTATCGTACAAGTAACAACCTCTCTTCAATGTGAATTTTTGTTCTTGAATATCTGGCACAGTGTGTGCGATGGATTCCTTCAATTCGTGAATTGTTGTAGGTTTACTCAGAAACACTTCTTCCTTCAGAGAGCCTTACAATCAATAGTCTGCCGGGTTAATATTTCTGTAAAGAACTCAATTTGCATGTGCCAGCTCTTAAAAAATATTTTGGACACGAAAGGCGCAAAGGCTGGTGACAAACTGCGTCAACATTGATAATAATATTGAATAAACCCAATACGAATTTGCAGAGATAATATAATTTCTCTCCACAAATAGAAGTTAATAAGACACATTTTGAAAAAATTTAATTCAAACACAAATTCTTTAGAAAATAGAAAAATTAAAATTACCTCTTACTTTGAAAAACCCTCTACTTGCGTTCTTCCAGACGCACAACTGCCGATTTTCCTCGTTTTTCTTACTTATCTTCACATTTATTCGAACTGTGCTCAATTTTTATCCAATCTTTCAGAAAAATAACTTAATATCTTACTAACCACTCATTGTTTCAAATTTTAAAACAGATACGCACTCATAAATAGTCAATTACAGCATATGGGTGCATCTGGAGTTTTCATTGATGCAGTATTACTGTTGCAATTGCAGATGTGAGAGTTGGTGCGTTATTCTGCTAAAAATATTTTTTTCTTTAATATATGTTAACACCTACATTTTATTTCGTATTTTACAGGGTCCAATAACAGTACATAATATTCTTCAGCCTCTTTTTGGCAGATGCATCTCAGAAATCTGTTACACCAACCCTGCCAGCTGAAGAAACTTTTTGTTTTCTTTGATGTACTTTCAATTGGAGAAATCGATTGTTTTGATTGAGCTTTTAGTCTTCGGGGTATATTGGTGGATTCCTGCACCACCAGTAATAAAGGGAGGGGGACTTCTTCTGTATTATGTTTGAACAGTTGCAAACAATGTTTGAAACATTCTTTTACTCAGATTTTTGATTCGTTGTTAACAAAAGTGATGCCCAGCTTGCAGATAGCTTGTTTTCGTTTATAGATATGCACGCTAACTTTTTAATTAGAACATAAGAAGACGTGCCCACTTGGTCGAGCATTTAAAACAATTTGTTAATTCATTACTGGAGTTTAACGTAATGTTCAAATTTGACAGTCCAATTTTTATTCCGAATATCAAAGGTGTAGAATCACCACAAGCTGAACTTTACTTGACTTTAAACCGTCACTTCTTTTCCCTTTCAAAGGTTGGGTACTCGATTTTTTCTATTACTATCATGTGTAAAAATCCAAGATCGCTAGCTTATATATTGTATTTAATACGATTTTGTAAAAAGGTTCATATTTTAACAAATATTAATATTTGTTCATATTTTTCACTTTTTTAAAAAAACATTTTAAGTGATCTAATACAGCTTTAAGTTTTTCCAAGGTTTTATTTTATATTCATTAAATTTAATAATAATATAGAAAATCCAACTAGTATTAGTTTTTTCATTGCTGAATCATACATACTTCTGCATTGTACAGTAGTATTGGGAGTCCATTTATTTCAATGGCACCAATACAGTACAACTTTAACTGGTCCAACGTTTTTTTGTAACGCACCAGGTCTATTTGATTTAATACAAGATATTAGATTAGGTATTCAACAATAAACAATAAAAATTTTATATTTAACAATGAAATGAAAATAAAATATATACAAATGAAAATCAATTTATAAAATTAATGAATTAAAAATATAAAAGCGAGGTTAGAAATGACACACATACAGCTGGAATCAATCAGTTTGTTCCCCCCACACCCGTCCTCCGTTGTCAGCCTTATTTCTGACCTGAGCTGTCAGCAATTTACCTGATCTCACCTCTCCTTCCTTCCCTGCCAACAGCATGACCACCTTCCTCTGTTCGATCCTGTAAAGGAGTGTGATAGATACTTTTCCCTCCATTCTTCCGTACCTTTACATTCAGTGACTATATATGTCCATGCACAGATGAGAGGAATAATACAATTTTCTTTGTTGGAAAATCTATATTCTTGTACGCTATAATGAAATCACATGATGTGAGAATGACATCACAAATTTGAATGAAGTTTGGGGACTAAATGAAACTATAATCAGTAGAAGTTAAGGAAAAATCTACTTTAGCGAACATACTGGTAAAACTACATAATATATCGTGGTATAAATTTAGATCTTGTAAGTTTTTCGATGTTTGAAAACATTCTCACTGACAGATAGTGCAATCTCTTGTAGCAAAACATGGTGAAAAAGTGCACTGTATGGTTTGACATTGTAGCGTTTTAATGTTTAAAAAGTAGAGTGTATTAATTCTTAATTTTATCATTAAATTTGGATACGCTTTTATATTTTTAAGCGTTTTCATAATTTTTTTTAATATTTTGGTGATGTGAATGTCATATTTTGCCAAATTTTCGTCATATTTTCCCATTTTCTTGTTATTACCATTATAATTCCCTGGCAAGTGGTAATTGGTGTCCTCGAAGAAAAATGTGTATATTTGTATAAGAATAACCGTCACTATCAGTCATATTGTTTTATTAATTCACAGTGCAATTCATAGCACTTAATTAGCATGAATTTAGTGATTATTTACTCGTAAGCATATACATGAACTATGCAAAATCAATTTGTGTACACCAAGTCAGCGGAAACGATGAACTAAAAGTTAATATTCTGTTTCGTTCATGAGATAATGGCAGACCAGTATTTTGTAGGTACAAACTGAAAGTTAGCTACTATCACTACTCAATTAAAAACGTCATATTTTGCTACTTTTTAGAAGGATCGTTGCTAAGATATTTCCATAAGGAATATTCTAACTTATGTAATTCTTATTTCGTTCAAAGCGACATAGAACTGAACTCTTCCCCTTCAAAAGAAAGAACTTTTTTTCTTCTGGACCGAATTTTTGAGAGGCGCCTACATTCTGCATAGTTGGCTCAGATTTACGGCGTTTTTGAGCAGCCTGCATTTGTTAGCAATATAGTTTTGGAAGAACGTGCTATTTCCAGTTACACATAAAGGAACAGAACAAGGAAAATATTTTAGTAGAAGGAAATATGTGCGGAAATATTTGTGAGAGCAGTTGGAACTGCGGTCCAGGAAAAGTGCAATTCTGCGTGGGAGCAGACGCAGCAGACGGTAAGCATTATGTACATATATACATACATACACTGGCGCTAAATATACCAGGGGGTAAAGTCCTGAACGTTACTCCAGCCGTCTGCGTATTTGGCAGGCCGTCAATGGTACCGAATTTATGTGTAGCATTATTTCAGCAAAATTAGAACTTTACCAACGTATGCATCTTCGTTAAAAATAATTGGTATTATATTCCAATTTTATGCTTTCATCCAAAGCTTCGTCTCGTGCGGAAATAGGACACTAACGAATTTCAGGTAGAAGTACGGGGTAGGTTTATAATATGTACATTTTGCAACAGCTTCATTAATTGTCTAACTTTTTTCATTTCGGAAGAGCTGTCACGGAAACATGATAATCATTCTGCAATGTTGAAACAGTTCTTCCGATCCCGCCCGCACTGAAATATAATTATAATGTATAGTTATGCAAGCCCAACCATAATATTTTATGTATTGTAATAAGTAATGTCGACATCATGTATAAGTGTGTAATATGAAATGGCTTTAACGTCTGAATTGTGTTTGGTCGGCAAAAGAGAAAACTGGTTTGTCACGGAAGCTTGAGAAAGGCAACAAAAGATTCATATAAAATCTTTACAATAGGGAGGATGAACCCAAGGGCGAGTATTATGCTACGTTTAAAAGGACAATTGCTGCATGATTAAAAAACCGAAGACTTTTTAAGTCTTTTATTTTTGGCCTCGATCGGCTGCCTTACTGTTAGCCCTTTAAAAATAGCCAAATACCGTATGTTTTAAATCTTTCAAAAATAGTGAATGGCAAGTACAGTAGTTGAATTTAAACTAGCCAATGGAGAATGTATGTTTGAATTTTTAAAGATAGACGCGAAGATTCGCGTACCTGTGTAATTCCATAACAGTCGTTAAAAGCAACAGTTTTATTTATTTCATTTAATATAAAAGTAAGCATTTGCTCGGTTGAGGCACTCAGTATGAAGATCTACACGCGGCAGGATACATTCAGTTCAGTCAGTTCTCATTCATTAGTTTGACGGGCGACAAAATACAGAAGTTCGCAATACTCATTGTAAATGCGGCTTTCAGTTTCACGCGCCGCGGTATTCATCTGTAAATTTCGCACGCCGCAATTAAGTTTATATTCAATGTAGCTGAGTCTATCGTACACAAAACACCAGAGGATGAAAAGATTTTGGACATAGTTACTGTGATGTAGCTCTTCTTGAAGCCAATGAAGAGTATTCCTTCACAGTCCCAAAATATTGTGATCATGATCTTCTTGGTTGACTGAGTGACCTTGGCCTTTAGAGGCGATGCTTCGCCAGTTTACGCCACTTCATTGATTCCATTTTTGGACAAGGGATCAGTGTAGAGCACCATAGTTTCATCTCCTGTGACAATGGTTTGCAGAACTTCTCTCTCGTTTCCACGACAGAGCTCCAAAAAATTCCTGACAACAGATGACCCATTGCTCCTTTTGGACTGAGGAAAGAAGTTCAGGCACTCTTCTTGCATCAACCTTATTCATGTTTAAATGTTCATGAATAATTAGAATGACTGTTGTTTCTGTAACTTTGAGCCGCTTCCGCCGGTGTTCCACACTTTCTGCTTCCAAAAGAGCGAGCGATGTTTTCAAGAGGGCCGACCTGCACGCTGTTCGTCTTCAAAACTTTCTCGATCCATTCAAAAAGGTTTAGCTTATTCTTATACTATAGAATATGAGGGGGGTGCTTCCCTCTAATCGCTGTTTAATTTCATTTGAAGTAAGTCCTTCTTTTATGAAGAACTTAATAACAGGTGGATACTCCATTTTGAACAGGTCACAATTTTCTACACATAGCCTTCTTTAGCAACATTGCTGAATAACTGAACACAGCTGAGCGGAAGTTACAGCTGCAATTGTTTACTTAACAGATAAGGTAGGGCACCAGATATAGTTTTTGTGAAGGCGATAATCTTTATCGGCGAGGCCGGCAACCACTGGACCTACCCTCGTGTGTATCTTTGTTGCAATAGTCTGGAGCCATTCACACGGTCAGGTTTTGAATAGCACAGAACCCTTTTCTACTCTAGTCTCTGTCAAAAAATTCTTGGAAGTAAACCATCTAGCTCGCTTTCACCCTTGGGAAAACGATCCTTAAAAAGAGAAATCTCGCAGTATAACGTATCCAACGCAAGGAAGAAGGGACTAGCTACAGTCAATAAGGAATCGAGTTTTCTACTCTCGCTTCAAGAATCGTCTATCATCAAAATGTTAATCCAATTAGAGAATAGGGTTTAGGAAGGGTCTAGACCATTTTAAAATTCGAATTCAAGCACAGTAACGAGTAAAGTAATCATAAAAATTCGAATTTTGAAGAAATTTTCCAATCAGTTCAGTTTCGTAGACGCAATCGAGCGGTTCAGTTTGGTAAATGCAATCGGTAAGAGACAGTTGTTTGAAGCAGTTCGATAGAAACAGTTATTGGAAACATTTTAATGGGAATCAGATTTGATAGGAAGTAGTGAATTACTAACAGCGTGAGGTCTCGCTGAATTTCAAATAGTAAAAAATAAGTTGAATATGTGACTTACGTCATAAGGAAAGTTATCAGAATTTTACGGTCTGTGACTGATAAAAGAAAATTGCGGGAATACTTTTGTTCACCCCTTTGCAAGTGGTCCAGACGTGTCCAGAATTGTTCAAATAAATGCTTTGAACTGTGCAACAACTCCATTATTTGACGACGACCTACTGAGTGTATTTTCCTCCCCTGTGATCAACTCCAGAAAAGCTTCATACAATTTGCAGAATCCCTGAGAGGAACACCACTTCGACAGCGTCCGGATATGGTGTTCAGAAAATTAGCATAGCCGAAGCATCTACGGGGATTCAAAATTCATCAGCGGGAAATAATCAGAAACAATCAGAGATGGACAAAGGGCTGGCCCATCTGAAATCGGCCCACTCAATATATCTACAGAACGTATATTACATTCAACTAATTTCCTCTTGATGTAAATTAAAATACCCGCACATAGTACAGATATCGATGGATTATCAGCAGTGGAAAAGAAAATATGAATATATTTTGTAATTTACTAATTTGATACTACTGTATTTTCTATAGCATTAATAATATAACATTTTTATTCGTATTATTTTAACAAAAAAATAACCACTTTTACACAGCCACATTCAACACTTATTTACCTGCGTTTAATACATAAAAACTTAACGTTTATTAACTATCTTATTCTTCCAACTTGAATAAATGATTTTAAATGTTAACATTCACATGACTTCTGTTTTTCTCTTTAAAACAAATATTTTTGTAATATCGTCTTAAATGCACAAAGAATTTATGAGTTAAAGGTAGGCAGTTCAAGAATAGAAACCTCTGGTCTCTGACGCTTCGTTATGGTGCTGCAAATGTTTACTCCAAAGCTACAAACGTGTTTATGGAGTGTCAAGAGGACTGAAAACATAATGCTTTGTCTTTTTATTCTGTCAAATACAGAGCAATTATTTCGGTGGTCACATGTCGTCATTAATTAAGTCCTAGAAGGATAACACTGAATGACAATTCATGATTTGGTGTTAATTGAGGTGCAGCCTGCTTATGACTGCCCCCCCCCCCAATGATATAACATACGTCACATCACAACTAATTGTGATGTTAATCTATATCGATGACTGTAGCTGCATATTGAAGCGTCTGAGATAATTCTCGCTTTCAAAATAGTTATTTTTCCTTTCTCTCTTTGTAAATATCGCTCATAAATTCCCATAGGCTTTCATTTGCTCCTTAGCTGCATAGTCTGAAAGTGGCTACCCTCTGTGTTCTGGCAGCGGTTCCAGAAGTAAGTAAGTTTCTCTATACCGGTCACAAAAAGTTCATTGGTTACTCTCTATCTGCAAAATCGGCAAAAAATGAGGGTGGAAGCTGGTCTTGCGGTGTCGTTTTGTTGCATGATAACGCAAAGTGTTGTATGGCATTTACAACGGCAAATATCCTGCAATGTGTCCGCAGGATGACTCTTGACCACGCTGTGCGTATCCCTTATTCCTGAAATTACAATTTTGAAATGCTTTAAAGGACTGTGTTTTACCCAAATCCAAACGAATAAGTGTATAGTTAGAAATCTTTGTGAAAGCTCGGCAAGATGTTGAATTTCAAGATGAAGGGTACTATGATAAGTGATGGACTGTTTCTGGATGCTTTTTTCCTTTGTAATACAGTATTTAACTCATAGCATATAGCGGCGCTGTGGCCCAATGGATATCCTCGACTCTCACCAAGGTGACCCAGAGGCCGCAAGTGGGATTTGTGGTGGACGAACCTCTGATTTCTTCTGCCATTTATTCTCCGTTGCTTTTTCTTCTTCTTCTTCTTCATCATAATCAGCCTCCCCCCCCCCCCTCAACTTCAGCCTAAATTAATTCGCCCATTTTCTGTGTGCGCATTTCAAATGGTTTATTCTCCTGCCCTCTGCCGCACGTGTGCTGAAAAGTGACTTTCTGTTAGAGCCACTCTCTCGCTCACAGCATATGTGTAAAGTAGCAGTTATTAATTTCGAAATGTGCTGCCCAATGATGGCGAAATCCTGTACCTTCTCAAAAATCTCAGGGTTTTGATGTGCCCCCACAGAAGAAATATCAGGAGGTTGGAATGTGGTAATCGCGGCGTTCAAGGGAGGGGATCTGCTCTCCCAATCCAGCAATTAGAGAGTATGATGTATAGGTAATGGCATACATCGACAATGAAGTGTGCAGGCGCCCTGTCGTGTTACAACCACATCTCTAGCGTACAGGAGGTATGTTCCAGAATATTATGGATTGATTAATACCTTAATTTTAAATTCCAAAACACTCTATTTAGATTCCTATATTCCCATATAAATATGACTGTTTTAATCGGAGGCACTTAAAGGAAATACATATGTTCTGTCTGAAAAGTGAGCGCTCTATTAGGCCCAGGAATCAAGTAGCGGATGAATAGTTTTGCTAGTTAATAAATATTCATATTTATTAATATAAATCTGTCTATCTTTCGCTTGAAGGACATATGTGCATTGCAACTGCGAAATTTACTAAAATTCCCGTATTTTTGTACTCCGCTCACAGGCTGAAGCCCCTGGTTCCACTGCAGCTTTTTAGCGCACTTTATTCTCTTAGGTGATGTTATCGGAAGACAAATGGGAATGGTCAGTAAGCCAGAAGACATACAAAATATAATGAAATGGCACGTAAAATGAAGATGAAGTGCAGCGAGATAAAACACAGAGAGGCAATGTGGCAGGATCAGAGTTGCGCATCCCTTTCGTAACACACACAACACTCTGCACTATGTGAATTGAGGTGAAATATATTTTATCATATCCTTCTCGTTTAGAGATATAGTTGCAATATATTGATAAAATTTGTAATTACTTTTTAGAGCAGATGTTAGCTAATTTATGTCTAAATGATGTACATTTTAATAAAAGAGGCAAATAATTCATTTTTTCCTAAGGCAATATTTTCATAGCGAGGCCGTTTCCTTAATATGAAGCGAAATCCGATTCAGATACTTAAACGCGTTGAAAAAAAACTTAAGTTTGATCCTTTTTGGAAGCCAATATTAAAAATAGTTATTTTAATTCAAGGCAATGGATCTAGAAAATGCAGTGCTATAAAATTTACAGTGTAACCAACTTTAGTTTAACATGGATTGGGATGATTCATGGTCTACAAAAAAGGACTTTTTCTTGGGTTTTTTCCTCCACCTGGATATATGTAATATGTAAAATGCCCTGAATTCAAATAATTTTTCAGGTTTACTGTATCAGACTAGGTTTTTGAACAAAATCACATTAAATGTAATAATATACTTAAATTTTTTAATTATTATTAAGTTTTAAGGCATATAGGCAAGACGAAATTGTTTTTTGTAGGTTTCATTTTAACTTAAACATTAATGAATATGCTGAAAAAAGAGAGATATGTATCAATAATAATGAATTTCCAAACATTTTTCATTATCAGGAAGAAGAAAACTTGCTTTTTTTCGAAGTTCTGATATGTCCTTCCCTAGTGTCCCTTTATAAACGCCAGCAGTAATCAGATATCATTGACACATCCCAATGACCTTGATAACGCGTTCCCATTGTTTTAATGTCTCTACGAAACCGCTCACCTTGTTCTTCATTTATTCATTCATTCATTGCATCAAGATTCGCAGAGAATTAATATGGCGTTTTGAAAATGCAATGAATACTCATTGTACAAACTAGATTTCTAAATTTTGTAGCGTTTCCTCCACAATTTCTTCATATTTCTCAAATTTCTTGTTGCCAAGAAAGTTTTCTGTCGCTTTTTTGTATAGCAACCATGCTGACTCCTCTAACTGGGAATGGGACATCGATTGAGAAAAAGTCTTCTGCAAAAGCTCACGAAAATACGGCCATCGCTGCTGTTATTTTAGCTTCAATTTTCTGTGGTAACTTTGTAACAAAAAAGTTGAAACAATCACTATCCTTATTCAGAGAAGTAACAAATTGGCTCATCAGGTCTAACTTAATATGGAGTGGTGGAAGAAGGACATTAGAAAGAGAAACCAATTGCTCATACTTAACATTTTTTTTTTCTCCAGGAACTAAATTGCTCCTTTGTGTTCAAATTTTTATGGTCTAATGCTCTGATTTAGCCCTGATGTTCCATTTACAAAGTGAACCATTTATTATCTTCTTTAATTCTCTCATAATATTCATTTTATGCATATCTACTCAATGAACAAATAATAAAAAAAAATGTTATTTTCTATAATACTGATTTCTGAAAAACTGTAGCCCGATTTAATGAATTAAGGGAGGTTTGAGAGATTCTATGTGGTAAGGGAATCACAAATATAAACAGTTTCCATTCAAATTGTGTAGACAGTGTAATTAATTCATTTAAGCTAGCACAAACTATACCTTTTGTAACGTATTACATAATTTTTTAAAGTTTTACATTCCCCCACGATGCTTTCAAAATTACGCCCTAATATAACTAGTATTAAACTGATTTCTAAGATTTATTAGCATAATTAATAATGTTGGCAACTCTGGAATTATTTTAGACTGGAAGAACTGGTACCGTCATTTCGCATTTTGAAGCACATACTGTAATTTCTCCAGCGCGAAAAAACGAAAATTTTGAAGAGCAATTTAATGCAATTTGTAAAAAAAAAATATATTAATAACAAAATATAATTTGTAATTTTAACCCAGGAAAGAATTTGAATTAATTGAGTTTACCTAAATAAATACATATCGTAAATAATATCATCTGTCGTTTTCTCATAATTTATTATTATTAAACAATAAATCAAATTTGTTATCCTAAAAATAGGACTGGTAGATGAAAAAGTTATAGAAGGAAATATATGTATACATCTAGGAAGAAGTGCGTTTTGACGTTCAACAGTGGTAACATGAAGACTATCATTGGATAAATTTATGAATTGCGAGAAATAGATGATATTGCTGAAGCAGTACACAACCCTTCATAGGCGATTGGTATCGCTATTGTTGACTATGGACTACCAAAAATAAAACCGAAAGGATATTTCAATACAGTGTATGGCGATATCAACCCAAAATTCGCAGGAATTTTTTGCGTCGATTAGTCACTAGGAATTTAACTTGAATCCATCCTTACAGAGCTAAGTTGAAGCAACTGTTATAGCAGTAGATAACGACTGGTTAACTTGCACAAAGAACATGAACGTCGCTGGGAGAGTGATTGCTTGGAAAAAAGTGGAACATAATATAATCTTATTGTGCAGCATTGTAGAACGTTTGAAAAATGAAGGACAAACGGGCCAGATTGACACATGAATAATTCTTCGTTCCACACATTGATAATCGCAATGATAGAAGGATCAAGTATTGGGTTCCAAATTGGTTCTTATTAGCCCTATTTAGCAGACCTCTCTCTGCCCATTAGCTCTGTGGGAAGAACGTTTCTTGTTGTTGGGTTTGACAAAGCATAACTTGCATTTTTACCATTAGCAGCTGGACCTAGCAAACATTAAATGTTTCCTGCATATGGTAGACTTTTTAGATAGCAAATAAATATGAACTCCAAAGCAATTCATAAAAATATTATCTCCTATACTATTTTTTATAAATTCACGTGCTAGAGCTTATAATCGCGAGATCGTTAGTGCAACAAGTGAGTGTATTGTGGTAACTATTCCAAAGCACATTCCATTAAAGTACATTAACAGCATGATTTAAAATACAATAAAAGATTCCGTTTAAAGTTACACGCACTTCAGCCCTGCACTAATTTATTCGTTGTTTCTGTTAATTAGTTGTGGACAATTGCTAGAGTTTGCAGAACAGAGCGTGTCTGCGTGACCACAAATTTGTTTCCCTTGCAGTCGAGTTAGCGCGCAATGACTGGCAGTTTTATCAAGCCGCATTATAACATGCATTAAGTCCGCGTTGATGATAGATGGTAATGAAGGCATTGAATGGAGCAAGGTAATTGCTTTGTGGGAAGAAATTTCTCTTCTTCTCTACCTCAGCGAGTATCAATGGCATTCTCAGAAGACGGGGATAATGGACAACACTTCAAGTTTTTCTGAAATTCCAACAGCATCTTTGCCTATTAGACTTTCAGTGTAAAGAAACCCATCCAATCTTAATACAAATGAAATATAAGTTCATGTTAAATCACTGAGCGATTAAGATGTATTTAAACAGGAAGTTCTTCAATTTAACCCCTATGTTACTGAACTAGATATATATAGTTTTTGCTACAGAGGCACCACAGGCGATGGGCACTGATGATAGAGGAGATGAAATGATATATTGGCAAAGGATTTATTTTTAAGGAAGGAATCGTTCCAGGGTACCTCCCCGGCATGTACCATTTATGAGAACTGAGGAAAACCTGGTAAAAACCTCAGTCAGGGAGGACGGTCCTGGCGGTATTCGAACCCAGACCTCCCGCTCACGAGTCCGTGCCTTAACAACCTCGGCCACCCGTGGCGGTACCAAGACCAACTAAATTTACCGAACCCCAATACGGGAAAAAAATGGCGACCGAAGTTTTCCTACTACTGCCAAACCAAATACGAAACTTCTACGTTTACATCATTAAAAATGTATTGATGGTTTTTAAGTATCTGAAATTGTGTAAAAACAATATTTCCTATATGTAAACGAAATTTAAAATGATGTGTATTATAAAATTTCACACAGTCAGGCACAAACCTTTCTTAGCAACAACACAATATTAATCATCGTCTGTTTTAATGAAAAACGCATATTCCTCCTTGGTAATAGTTATAAATGGGTGTACCTATCTTGTCATAATCTCACTTGTAAAGGAAGGAAAACATAACATCCTACTCACACCATTCATTAAAACTCTTTTCATCTCGCTCCAATGCCCCCTTCATACATTTTTCCATATTTTTCTTTTCATTGCTAACCCTCACTGTCACATATGATGGTAGATTAGGGAAAATTGCACAAAGAAAATTCCTCCTTTCCACAAATTTTGGTACGAAAATTTTAATACACACTACAGCTTCACCATTAACTTCAAAATTTGCATGGTGTATACTGTTTATCCACTCATACTTAAATTACTGTTATTTAGGAAATGTAAATGTGGTATTGTGCGGTGCACTGCCATAACTAAGACGTACAGAGAAACCCATGTTATACTGAGATTTTCTGTTTAGTAAGTTCCTGAGGCAATTTCACTAAATCAATATTAGCCAATAAAAACTAAAGAAGTAATACGCTACTATTGATTTACTTCCAACTATAAACCACTTTAATAAATCTGGTAACTGCAACGAACCAAATCAACAAAATAATGTAATTAAAAGCATGGACCACATTTTTCACCATTTTGTGTACTATCGATACCTACGAGAGTAGGTCCATAAGTTTCCGGCCTCGCCGATAAGGCTTATCGTCTTCACAAAAACCTTATACCTTATATGTGTCATACCTTATCTGTTACGTAGATAATAGCAGCCGTATTCCGCACCGCCGTGTTCAATTGTTCAGATGTAGATGCACAAAAAGGCTATGTGTAGAAGACTGTGACATGCTCAAAAAGAAGTATCGATCTGTTAAGTTCTTCACAAAAGAAGGACCTACTCCAAATGAAATTAAACAGCGATTGGACGGTGTATATGGGGAAGCATCTCCCTCATATTCTACCGTAAAAGAGGGGGCCAAACTTTTTTTAATGTTTTTGGAAAGCATTGAAGGCGAAGAGCGCGCAGGTCAAACCTGGGAGGTGCTCACTCCTAAAAAAAATCGCTCTTGTGGAAGGAGAAATTATGGAAGACCGGCGACTCAAAGTTACAGAAATAAAAGAAGATTGGGCCTTTTTAAAACAACAGTCATTCGAATTATTCATGAATATTTAAACATGAATAAAGTTAGTGCAAGATGGTGCCTAGACTTTCCTCAGTCCAAAAGCAGCAATGAGTAATCTATTATCAGGCATTTTTGGAGCTCTGCCCTGGCAACGAGAGAGAATTTCTGCAAACCATTGTTACAGGAGATGAAACTATGATCCCTTGTCCAAAAGAGAATGAATGGAGTGGCGTAAACCTGGCGAAGTACCGCCTCTAAAGGCCAAGGTCACTCAGTTAGCCAAGAAGATCATAGGCACAATCTTTTGGGACTGTGAAGGAATACTCTTCATTGACTTAAAGGAGAGGAACACCACAGTTAATGGAGAGTACTATGCTGGCCTACTGCACAGACTACGTGCTTCCATCAAAGAGAAAAGGCCAGAAAAACTGAGTGGTGGTTGCGCCTTCTTCACAACAACGCGCCTGTGCACTGTGCATAACTCACCTTCGAGGAAGGAAATTTAAGTGTGGCGAAGAAGTGATTGTGTTTTTGCCCATTTAGCATACAAGACCTGTGACTATTGGGGGAGGGGGCTTGAAATGTTAATTCAAAGATGTGAAAAGTGTATATTGTAATAAAGGGTAATTATATTTAAAAGTGAAATATGGGTTTTGTCTTTTTCATACCTAGAAAATTACATTGTACATTGGGGTCTGGTAAATATAGTAGATCTTGCCTAGATACTAATACTTAAGGTACGGAAAGCTAAGAACGCTAATAGATTTTTAATCTTTTGGTTAATGTGCAAGTAATTTTCGCGTTGTTGTCAGAAAGTGTCGACTGCGGCTTGCTAATAATATTGCAATCTCAGATTTGGACAATGTTCATATTTTAAGGTACAAACTAACTTATGTGTTTATTCAATTTGTAAACCTGTATGCTCAATAGTTTTGGTTGAATGATATTGGGTCGTCATGACAAGGCAACATTTTTACTATTACAATACTATGCTGTGACTGTATACTCAGTATTAGTGCTTATCTCTAGGGAGTAATATCAGAATCAATTAGGGGCGGCCAAGAGCTCAAGCATAATCGTGTGTTTGTGTAGATCCAATATATTTATTTATTTCTTTACTTCAAAACGAACGATGCTAGTCACAACTTATTATACCCCAAATGTAGATTTTTTGGGGAGATGTTTAACCCCTATTGAAAATGTTGAAAATGTCTCCCTTCTTGCATAAGGCAAGAATATTACATTTGCCTTAATATTACTCTAGTTCTTTATGCATGAAACTCTTCAATTTGTATTAAACCTGATATTGAACTGCCTTGCGATATTTCTGATTTTATTTTAAAATGGCTGGGGGAGGGATGAAAGCTCAAAAAATAATGGATAGTTGTGCTGCGAAGGAATGAATGGGTACATATTCTCTGGCCGAATTATCCACTAGGAACACCTAAGAAAGACGATGTTTCCAGAAAACTTTTTAAGACAATTAGAGGCAATTGGCATGCTGGGATCTGTTTGCTAACCACACTAATTGGTTGAATGTGGGCATTTTCCTAGCCAACGTGCGCGAACAGTAAACAATTTATTTGGTGATTAGAACACAATAATAGTATTACAAATAATACTAGTTCCCACCCCATATACTCTAAATTCCGTTCTTCATGTTTTAAAAAATATTTATTATTAACATTGTCTAATTTATTATTATTATTATTATTATTATTATTTGTTCTTTCAAATTGTGTATCATGTTTAAGCATGCATAAAATATATTTGTAATGGTATATCGAATTTTATAACAACACCTACTACTACTAAATTATTTCAGAGAGGTTTTGCTTGTTGTTTCTTTATGAAAACTTAAATGTCATCTAAATATTTATGTTACTTTATAACTATTTAGCTTGAACGTCTAGGAATGTGCTATCGTGATATGTAGAGAGCGTGTTGAATATTGATCCTGTGGAAACTTATGTATGCGGTAGTATTTTCGGTACTTGTAAGGTTTGAAAATGCATATTATAATTTTCTCAACAATCTCAGATATTTCGACTCGATAATTTGGCAAGGTTCGTGAACTAGAATGTTATCCTCTATAAAAGAAAAGGGGAGGAGCAGCTGGGATAAAATTTCAACAACTTATTTAAATTCCTAATGGCTGCGACCTGATTCATTTTGCTAGTAATGATATTCCCAAAACTATTCAGTACGCTAATGTTATCCTTTTCCCGCCCTTTAATTGGCGAAGCCATTCTTAACCAGATAACTCCCTCTGTGATTATCCAGGTTAACCACGCTTATTAAACCGGTAACAAGACCTAGCGAAAAGCCGCTCTGTTATTTTCCTCTATGGTTTCAGTTTGCACTGAAAGGTGTAGTTGAATTAACACGCGAACGGAATTATGAACATGATAACCAGCCTTTGGCAAAGTTGGCTGCGGCTAAAAATTCCTGAGCTTCAAATTTACCGAGATTCAAACCGCCTGATTAAGCAACTCGGATTTTCGTTAACGTCTGCTTGCTTTAAGCGATGCTGCCGATTTTTTTTTTTTTTTTTTTTTTTTGTTAGCTCGCCCATTACTTGTTCCAAAACTCTAAGCAGATCAATAAAGACAAAACATTTTAACTAAATAAACAACAATGCCCATTGACTGAACTATAATCGGTTTTACGAACTGAAAGTAGGCCAAAATATGTGTTTATGTATAAAAGAAACTGGAAATAAATCAATGAAAGGCTAAAACTAGTAAAAAGGAAAGATAACTGTTACCAGTTAACGTATTAATTTTTTTAGGCATGAATAGCATGTATTGAATCACTGTTTTTATTATATAAAAGATATTAAATAAATAAGAAAAAGTATCAAAGGAACAGAAAATAATAACTCTTTCATTTATATGAAAAATCATTAAATTTTGGATAATACGCCACAGCTCCCTTTGAGTGAAAAGGTTAGAAGAGATTGGTATAGGAGAGAAGCAAATAACATTACATTTAATTAAAATATATATCAAAAGAAAAAAAATCGCCCTAGGTATCTGCAACTCTCAAATCGTGATCCTTAAAAGTTTTCCTTTATATGGCTGCTTTGTTAACAACCCAGTCAAAATACTACTGCAAGCCTATATAATATTTTGGAATAAATGTAATGACAACACCTTTAATTGTTATACTATTATGCAAAAGATAAATGGTTTATATTAGAATAAAATAGTTACTGGGGTTACATATCTTTGAATGTTTGTTTCCTATTTAAGGAGACGTTAAAATGCTTTATTTAAATTACACAAACATTTAAAATAACTAAAACAAAATTTAAATAAAATAATTTTATATGAGGGGAGTTCAAATTAAAATTCCAATTTGTTGAATGGAGGTCAACTGAACTTTTTTCAATGCCCACTCCATTTTTTAATGCATGGCGTCATCGATCCGATAGCTGTGCGATGCATCTAAAAATAAAGCCTATTTTCTGCAGGCACAATAACTTTCGAATATATTGCATGACTTTATGGTTCACAAAACTTTATCCCTTTTAAAATATCTTTAATAGTTAAAAAATAAATGGAATTCTGGGCTGCAGATACGATGGAAGAGGACATTGTACCCCAATTTCTGTATTGTCTGCATTGTAAATACCGGTGTAAAGAATCAGTTAGCTGAAATTTGAACTGTAATCCATGAATTCAAAACAGCTGGTTGCGTTTAATCCAAATAATTTATTTTAACTCCGGATATAAAATCACACCACTTTAAGGCCTTATTTTCAAATATGAATATTTTAAAACTATGTAGTATTGACACGTATTTCTTGATTCAAATATTTCAGCTGCTTGCCATATATTCGTTACTAATTCACAAACACAGGACCTCCCTCTAGACTGGCCACCCAGACTGTAAATACATGTAACGTGGCTGTACATTGAATTCGAACAACGTTTTTTCGAAACCTCGAAGCCACATGTTGACACGAAACAAATTGTTAATTAATAGATAGGCTGGTACATTCCTCTCGAGCTTCGGGAGGTGGTTTAGGAACGGGGCGTGTTTTCGATTTACATAGTAAGTATTTTACTTGCCTGCCCAAGGTTGTTCCAGAGATCAACTAGAAAATCTTGAGCCTCCTTGAGAAGGAAACATGTTCATTAACAAAAATGAGGGTGTGTTCCTTTACTGCTAATAAGCATTTCCGCGTAAAAATATGCAACAGTATAAGCAGATGATGTTTAGGTTTTTCTCTGGTACAATTCTACAATATCTGCCATGTGAAATTTTCTTCCTAAAAGTTCTGCTGGGTTAAAATGTTTAAATTGTAAGCCTGTATTATGAAATTTACTTTCTATCATGTTACCATTTCTATGCAATAAGGTTATTTGAGTTATGGGCCGCCTGAGCGCAGCTCCTTACTAGGGTAAAATTATTTTAATAGTTGTATTTTTACTGAAAACGTAAAGTAGCACTACTGAATTTTAAAAGGCAAACAACATTTAATCGTGTTAATAAGAGATGTTGAAAATGATGCCCCTTGGAGGCAATGCATTGCCAGAATCTGGGTAGAAAACTCTTATATGTGATGTAACCCTTCTGTAATAATAAGTTTCTTGTCAATGAAAAAAAGGTTGTCTCGTAATTTTTTAACAAGTTGGCGAACAGTTCTCTACCTGAAACACGAATACCAGGATACTTAGCACTTCTCAGCAAGACGCTTTCACTTATATACCATATATAAAACACATTCTTCATATCTTCTCAAACTAACTACAGGCTACTACATGCATATGTATTATAGGGTTATGACGACTAACCTCACCCCATATGCAAACCTCACTCTGCCGGTCCGTAACAACCTGACTTTATTGCACATTTGGAAGGGGGGAAAAAAGGGGGAGCACTTTCCTACTAAATACTTTAAATATAAGTTAAAATTTCATTAATATAATTTAAGCATATGTACCATTTTGAAAGCGAAATCGATTATACTCTCATTACAGTAATTACCGATAAATTAAATAATTATTTAAATAACAATTACTCATAAAAATTGTCTCGAAATTGTAGGGAACCATGAATGCGGGCTGTTCTAAAATTCTAGCAATAATAACAGCATAGTATAATATTTTTAGCTTTTTTAAACGACGGCCTAAAAATGATTAAAGGTCAGAGTTATTTTTGCTTTTATGTATTTATTCTTACACATACCTATGCTTTGGCAGCTTTCAGTGAATGTCAAAACTTATTTGCTTCTTATACTACATTATTTTTTATTTTCGAGATGAATTAGGCGCATTTATTTACCATAAAATGCATATTAAGACTTTCATTTCAAAACTTACCTGTCTAAAACTATCTATTGAAAACAAATTGAAATTATACCAAAATACGTCAGTTTAGATATTCAGAGGGAAATTTATTAGCAACACTGAATACATTTTACCACCCATAGCCACATCCTCCAAATGGTACCCATCTTAAGATATTTAAATTGTTATCACGTCTTTTGTTTTTTATGTACCGTTGCCTAGCAATATGGATTACATTATTTGAATTAGGACACAAAAGAATTACAAAAACAAAACAAAAAAGTAATGTAAAGACTGTTTCAAAACGTATTTTTCATTGAAGAACAGAATGCAAACGGAATTGTCATGACTTACGAAATTGGCCGCATTACCATAGTATTAATATTTGTAATGTTAACGATATAAAGTGTGTTTTCATACTGCAACTGAATTATTTTTATTGTGCCAAATTGAAAACGTTACTAATCGATGCTATCAGAAAAATTTGGTACACAAAGATGCTATTGTGACCTTTCCAAAATTAAATATAATTGGATAGGGTCAAAGTGCAAAGTGAGTAAACCTAAAATACTATGAGCTGGATTTTAAAATTTCCCCTCAATATCTGAATTGGCATGGTGTTTTTTTATTTAAATTAAATGTATTTGAAATAAGCGGCAATTGTTACTACACGTTTTGAAATGAACGCTCTGTATACTGCAGCGCACGAGAGAATACTCGTTTTATCATTGCCTTACAAGCACTCGCATCTGTTGCTAAGGCAACATATTCGCAGTCTAGACAGAAACTCTCAATGTAGGTGGCCTATATAATTTATCCTGGACGTCCAAAGTAGGTGGCCTCATTATTTTTCTTCCAATCCTCTAATAATGTGATATATAGTTATGGACATTGCCCAGGCTAGCAAACTAGCTGAATGTTGCAATCACTCCCAAAAGCATAACGTATCATTTGCATGATCGTATAATGAAAGCCTAATCGAAAGATGGCGTGAGAATATCAGTAGCCATCATAAGTCGTAATATCAACAATGTAAACATTTAATTACAAAGTGAACAGAGAAATACACCTGAAGAATTTTGAAAGAGGTAGAAATTCTTTGAAATGTAACGAGAGTGTTTGCAAAGCCATATTTTACGCATAGGCCAAATTTTACAGTAAAAACCTTTGGAACTAAGATTTTACTAATATTGTTTCTATTCACGAAGCTCCAAAAGTTATCATATGCAAATATGAAGGTAGTTGAAAAAAAAAACAATAAAAGAAACAGTGGTGAATTTTCCCGATTAGAAAAGTGAAACATCTTGTTATAAGTTATTAAATTGTCAATTTATCATGCGAGGTGCAGCAGAACTCAAGGGTATCTTATTGAATTAATAAACCTCGAAAACCTAATTGTTATAGCCACAGAATTTCGAAATGAATTTTTGATTTCGGGTCGCAAAATACAAGGTAATTTTTTCTTCGCAAGTGCGTACAGAATCGGCTATTGATGTGCGGAGATTTTTTTCAAGAAAGATTCTCTGAAATCCAACTTCCAAATCTAAATTCGATTTACATATTGGTGAATAACATTCTGAAATGGAAGGGATCCTTAATAGAAAGTGCTCACAGAAGAAATGACCTCTGGAACAGATGGCTGCTCAGATACAAAGCTACAGAAGTTAAAATCTCCATAAAATGTGCATGAACTTAAACCGGGTGACCCTGCATGAACTTCAACCGGGTGACCCTGCATCCAGGAGTAGATTTTCTGAATGGTTTTTGAATAGTGTGCATGACAAAGAAAACGATACCAGTCTAATTTTCTATACGGACGAATCTAAGTGGATATGTTAATTCACAAAACAACCGATACTGGGGTTCAGAAAAATCTATCCTGCTTCACGAAGAATCCCTGCATAATCAAAAGGTGAAAGTATGGTGCGCCATTAGCGGCGAGAGAATAAATCCCCCTCCTTTTTTAAGAAACAATTAATAGTGATATTTATGTTTTATAATCTGTTGTAAAATATTTTTTTGTTAACTGCGAGGGAAAGCAGTCTAACAGGATTCTGGAATGGCACATACAACCCATGTCTCCTTACAATGCAATTCATAAATATTCGGCTATAGAGTGATCACTAACAATATATGGATCCCTCGGTTCTCTAATCTAACTTCCTGCGATTTTTATCTCTGGGGTGCATTAAAAGAAAATATATGCAATACAAATCCACACACACATTAGATGAACTGAAAAATAACATTCGTGAAGAAATGTCTCACTGCAGAGGGTAATGGTTAATTTCATAAAGATGCCAGAAATATACGGAAAATGATGGGAAGTTACTCCACCTTCTTGTTAGATAATGGTGAGCGAGTACTAAGTGATAAGTGACTTTAATTGTAATTTTATATTTGGACTTTCAGTCAGTGATATCAGCCCAAGTTCGTCTAGCTAGGGTAACTCACGAGCCGCTAGTTTGTCATCGGCTACCGGCCAAGCTAACGTGCGAAGGCTCTGTATGTTTGCTGTTTTGCCTAAGATCGCAATTAGCTTTGAGAGTTGACAGAATGGATGGGAAAGTGAGGTCTCTGTCAGCTGGAAGCTAATTGAAAGACAAGATAAAAGCATGCTTCGTGAAGTTTATTTTACCACTTTATATGAGTTTCTTTTCTCTTATATGTGGAGGTAATTCTTGCAGTTAACCCAAAAATAGATATAAATATATAAAATATAACACATAGTTAAAGGTAAAATGGCACGAAGAAAGGATAGATAACAATTGAAACTGTTAATTTTTTCTCTTCTAATTACAATCTACTTCGGAGAAAATCTATCCCTTCTCCAGGTATCCCATTAAGTGCAAAGCAAATTTTTCGTAGCCTCCATATGAGTAATGGTAGTGCTTTATCATATGCAATTATTTTAATAACGTCCCAGAATCATTTGTAAGTAGTTCTTTTTACTATCGCACTTCTCCCTAAACATGTTTTCATGTGCATTTCATCACTAGCAAATCCTTTTTCTTCCAATCAGCGAGAAATGCAATTACTGTTTTATAAAACAGGGTATAGAGGTTATGCCGTGGAACAGCTTAAATAAAACTGAAATTATAGTTTTTATATGTTAATTTCGTTTTACATAAGTACTTTACAAATATTGCTACGAAATTATTATCTGGAGGAATAGATCAAGAATGCATAAAGTTGCCTACCCCTATGTCGGATTAGATTTATACAGGGTGTTGCTGAACTACATCGCAATAATATCAAAGATAGTAAAGAAGTCTTAGATAAGGTTTCTAAGATGCGCGAAGAAAAATAACGAGATAAATGTAATAAAGAAGTTGAAAAAAAGATTCTAACAATCAGTGTTAAAGTGAAATAGGGTAAACATTTGCATGAAAATATCTTCAAATACAATTTTCAGTAATTCATACTCAGCATTTTAAGATCTGATTCTATAAAAATCTATAAAATCTGAGACTAGACATATGTCAGCACGGCACTGAACAACGGTTAATTAATTTATCGTGTTATGTAGCTCAGTCTAGAGGGAGCTAATCACCTGACTGCGTGGCCTAGTGGATAATAAATTCAAAGAGATAAGGTTCGAGTCCTGTGTAATGAGTTATCAATTATTAAAACTATTATTTTATGATTAGATGTGCTCACACATGAGATGTAAATGTAAAAAAGAGAAGGATACTGGAGCTCGACAACAATGGTTAGCAGTATACTTTTACTTAACAGCTGTTTCATACAGCGCCAGAGAGACTTGTTGCGCAACTTTCGTCTGTTATTGTATGATATCCTTCCGAATGGATGCGGTATTAGCCAAAGGAGTACTTGAACATGCAAACCATAATTGCTTGTATAAGATCCCAGTATAATTTCTGTATAATTTAATTTGAATTGTATACGCTTAGGCCAGCAGTCGGTCCTGGTGGTGTAGTGGTAGCTATACTTGCCTCATAAACCCAAGATCCTGGCCAGAATCAATGGATTTTTTTTCGGATTTTTTAGGATTTTAAAAATCCTAAGTATGGATTCCTTCGGAAGGGAAGTAAAGCCGTGGGTCCCGTGTCGCACATTTACGGCACGATAAAGAACCTCAAGCCTGAAAGAATAGGCCTCTGAGCAAAATTTAGGTTCGATATTGAATAGGACGCTGATGACCTGAGGTGTTAAAGAGCGTCTATAAATAAAACAAGCGAAACAAAACTTAGGCCTGCACTTCCACGGTTACCGCCACTGGTGGCCGAGGTCGTTAAGGCACGGACTCGTGAGCGGGAGGTCTGCGGTTCGAATCCCGCCAGGACCGTCCTCCCTGACTGGGGTTTTTTCCAGGTTTTCCTCAGTCTTCATAACTGGCAAATGCCGGGGAGGTACCTAAACTTTGGCCTGGAACGCTTCCTTCCTTAAAAAAAATATCCTTTCCCAATTTATCATTTCATCTCATGTATCATCAGCGTCCACCGCCTGTGGTGCCTCAGTAGTAAAAACGGGCGTTAAACACTACTCAAAAAAAAAAAAAAAAACTTCCACGGTTGTTTTCGTACTTTGTGTTCCAAAAGCATCGCGGGGGTGCCAAATAGGAAAAGTAGGTTTTATCTGTGTCATTATTTTGATAAGTATCAGGTAGACAAAGGATCCGGACAATTTTCAAAAAAAAAAAAAAAAAAAAAAAAGAAGAAGAAGAAAAGAAAAAGAAAAATAGCTCAGCGGAAACCGAGTAGAAATGGATTACTGTGAAGATATGCTGTACTCATGTTTTGGGAATGTGGACTTGCACAAAACGAATCAAAATGATCACAATAAAGTACAGCAAGAAATGCAGATTATATTACAATTATTGCTTAAGATACTACATATTCTTGTCAGTCACAGTTACACATTATTGGTAGAAGAAGGTAGAAAGATGCCAAGTATTTCGCCTCCCCAAGTTTGTTACCCTATTCATTTTGAAAGAAATAATTCCCGTTTATTTTACGTTTGCCGATTTTAGTCGTATTTATGCCTTCTCCATAACCAAGACCCATAGCTGCAGAACTGTGTAGGAATGCAAGCAGCAAGCACAAACACAGAAACAACTTTAACAGACATAAACAAAATAAAGCTATCGCCAATTACAGCCCAGGGCAAACAAATGCGATAGAACCCTCCCTTCCTCCTCACTTGTCACTATCTTGAAGTCAACCCAACTCGGTATCGCTCACGCTTGTCTGTTTTCGACAGCATGCAGTTCTAAGCTCAATAAATAAACAGATAATGCTCCAGCAGCATGATAACACCAATCGAACGTTATTGATTCAGTCGCCACTGCTGTTATATTCATGAGCAGTATTTACTTCTGTACTAGTAGAAATGTTATTGCGTAATTTTGTTTATAGTTGATGCCATTGGAAAGTATTCTTGTTTAGTCAGTTCTTCTCCAAGATATCGAATTACAGCCCTTAGCTCTGATGAACTTGTGTTGTTTTATTTTTTTCATTCTGATACTACTTTCCTTGACAATTTTTGTAAACATGTGTATCATTTTTAAGAATGTGTAAAATGTTTATGTTTATTTTTCAGACGCTAAAAATTTTTATTTCAATACTTTTTTTATAAATATGATTTTCTCTTTTTTGCAGGTAAGTACAAACTCTCTCAAGGCTGGCGATTATAGTTTGAACGGTCAGTAAATTATACATATTAGAACTAGTTGTAAGTTCATTTTTCAATAATAGTATTATATAGAAATATATATAAACCCAATGTGTTTTATAGCAATGGAACAATAAATACAATTAATATATTATTTGAAAATATTTAAGTCAATAAAATCAAGTGTGATAGCTAAAGGTAAATTGATAATAGAATATGTTTTAAATGGAACTTTAGGATTGCTAAATAATCTTATTATAATTTGAAGAGATACACATTAAACACAAAATAAAATTAACAACCAAAAGAAAAAATAGTTTCTCTTATTAAAAGAGCATTGCTGGGCTAGAACGCAGAGGTGAAAAGTAATTACCCTTAAGAGATTAATATCTTGAACTTATAGAGAAAATAAAATAGAACCTTAGGGATGAATTAAATGCAAAGAATGTAAACAATATATATTTGAATAGGCTAGGTCACACAAACGTGTGTATTCAGTGTTTTACATTGTGTTTTTATTTAGAGGTTAGAAGTAGCTCGAAGGGGTGTTTCGAAAGAACTCTAAATCACATCACCCTGTACGAAAGAAAGTCTATGCTGCCATCTTTTGTGAGGAATGAATCTTATGGTGGCAGTTATTTTATAAAATTTCATGCAGTATTTTTCCACGTTATGTTTTTAATCTCTAGATTACCTTACTGTAAATTCCTTGCGCAGCACCTGGTTCTTGTATTCGAGACAAACACCGAAGATTTACAGTTTAAAATTGCAAAACGCAAGTGCTACTGCTATTATTTTATGGTACGCTTAATCTTTCATTTTAACTGTTATGTCGCCAATGCAGTTCATTATGTATATTATTCTTATAATTCGTTGCTCAGACTTAATATGACATAACAGAGTATGTAAATATATTGTTAGAAGAGTCTGTAATTAACGAAGTATGGACGTCTAACTGTTATAATACATTCAAATTTACCTTGTTGTGGGCCCAGACGATGATATTCTCAAAACAATGTCGGCCGCATTGTACTTCTTGTTAGGGTTTGAATTTTTTGGAGTGTTAAAGGAAATTAGGAAAATGGGGACCTATGTCACATTTTTGTTGCTCGTCCCGAAAAAATCCCAGCTATCTTAATACACACTTTTATAACATTTTTAACACTCAATTGTTATCAACTTTGCTTTATAGAATTTGACGGTTATTAAGGTATAAGCGGATATAAAGTGCATATTTTATAATGTACTCGTATTATGTGTTTTTTTAACGTTTACATTTCTCAAATCGAAATCATGGTTAGAGATATTATTACATAAATTAATTTTTAATATTTATTTGCATAAGTAGCCATGAGATAATCCTGGAACCATGTCAGACTGAAAGAAAGCCAATAACAGCTGTTCCATCAAGTACATACTATAGCTTCATTCAGCGCCAGAAAATTACATTTTTAAACAGAGGTTTAGTATAATATAAAAATAAAATGTCATAAAATAAATATTAATTTTACCTCGCCACAATAAAAATCACTAATATCCACCCCTGGGGCATTGGTAACTTTGTCCATAGATTTTAATTAAATTCATTTATTAAGAAACTAAAATTTCTTAAAAACGAAAACATTTCTTATGATTAATTTGCATGATAAGTTTAATATAAATAATATATGCAAATTATTGCTCTCCTGTCTATTAAAAACACGATTTCTTGTTTGATTAAGGAAATTTGACCTGTACGCTGAAGTAACGATTCTCCCATGCTCCTCCTAGTGATAAATGCGCAAACAATTTTTTGATACAGAAACGTTTCGAGGTGACTGCAATAACTTTGTTTTATAATTACTAATTTATTTATGAATCATAAGAGATGTCTAGGAACAGTGTAAGGTACCGTATTAAAATTAAAAATTAACCATTGTGATATAATCAATTTTGGTTTCTGTAATATTTATATGTCTGTTTTGAAATTCTTTAATTATTCTAATAAATTCTTTTACCACATAGTTTCTATATTCTAGGTTGCTCATTTGCGATTATTGTGCTACGCCAAATCGCTTAACCCCCCTCCCTTCTGTTAATTTTGTCCTTTTGGTATCTGTATAATTTCCTATTTGAGGGACTATATAGCTTTACTTTTGAGTTTGCAACCACTTAGAGAAATTGTTTTCTCTAAGGCTTACGTGTTGTTTTCATCCATAGAAAAGATATCTTCATATTTTTATCCAAGGGGATAGATTGGTCCTGTTACTATAAAATACCAAACAATAGACACCTTGTTGGTCCACGAATTCTTCACGAAGGCATTCTTAGAACCCCGCATGGCGGATTTCACTATCCGCTACACTGTAGACGTACTTGACTGCCGTTTGTACGGGACTTAAATGTCAAAGCATCCCAGGTGCTGAACTTAGGTATGCAAACCAGTATGCAAGTTCCCCAATTTCCGTAAGAAGTATACATTGCACAGGAGATGAACGAGTATCCAAAAACTTAACAGATGTCGTGATTTTCGCCTGAATGGCAGCCTGCCATTAAAATGAATAAACATCAGTATATGAATAGGGCGAGGAAGAGGTTGTGAGTAGAATGAAATCTGATAGTCGTGAGTAGAGCCCGAAGTTAGGGAAAATGTATTTTCTATCTGGGTGAATATATTTAAGAGTCAGATAGAAATGAACATGTTTCCATACACTTTGGGATAGATAGGACCTGTTGTTATTTGGCCTTTTTGTTTTTTTTTTGCCTATTTTGGCTTCTGCTTTAAGGTATAAAATTGTTTGTGGCCTCTTTTGGGTCTTATCAATTTTTACTGCTATTATTTATGCATTTTAAAAAACACATAAAGAAGTTCAATTTATCAAAGTGAAAGAAATTTATAAAAATAAAATGATATGTTCACCTCATAAAAATATTTCTTGAGAATCTTGTTATATATTGCTTTCTTTTCAAGGAGACAAAAACTTTACCTTTCTTTTCAACCCATTCATTTAATCTCTTTAAATATCAGAACCTTCATTTGAAAGGAACGCGCGGTTACCTCGGGCATACGAATGCTAGGAAATAAAGAGGATGAGAGAAGTACTGTAGTTCTGGATAGTCCTGGCAAATGAACTATTGTATCGATTTGCGCGAGACAATTCAAGGAAATTTGTGATGGGGGTAACTTCTCAGCTGCATAAATAATAAACAACTTCAAGCGAGAAAGATGAGAGCGGTACAGCTATGCAATAAACCGTTCCTATAATGCCTTCAGTACGAAAGTAAGAGAGATACTAACTTGATTCACCTTTAATCGCATTAACAGGAAATAAACTCAACCAGAATTTACTGCGCATCTTTTATACCTTGAAAAAAAATCTTGTTGTTGCTTGTAACCAAGAAAAGTAAGCTTGAGTACTTTTAATATGTGATAAAGAAATTATTAAGTATCTTAAATACCTATTTTTGTTAATAATGAGTGTTATTAATCTTTGTTTACACTTTTAATAAATGCATATTTAAATTATATTACTGCCTATTTTCAGTAATTTAAGTGCCTTTTTGTCTGCCTATTTTAAGTAAAATAAATGCCTGAACTCCTGGGCTCTAGTTGTGAGAAAAGCTCCAAAATTGCCGACTTCATGTATCACAAAGGCCACTTCGCACGAATGATCCACTAGGGCATGTCCAAATGTAGAAAAGTTGGAGAGATGATTACTAAGAAATGGGTACAGCATTTGAAACAATGCATTAAGTTGATAATGAAAAGCTTTGCTAGTTTTTTAATAAAAATGGAGCATTCAGTTGCAAGCACCTAGTTTATCTATGACGTTGATTAAAAATGAATTATAATAAACATCTCTAAATGATAATACCCTTAACAAAACAGCAAGAAAAACTTTTTATTACTTTTGAAAAAATATAATATGCTATTAGAGGAGAAATAAAATGCTAAGTTTTTTGTGTGGGGTAATGTATATTACAGCTCTGACGCTATTTTAGTTCCGACCCAAATACCTCGTTCCATATGTATGAGATACACCACATTTTTGTGGCTTCGATGAGCCTCCGATGAATATTCAATAGTTCAGACATCTTAACTACTGGACAGAAAGTTGTATGTGTTTAGAATAGAAAACAGCTTTTAATTTTATTTTTAACCCATATACATTCCCGTAGAGAAAGCATACCAATCACATGTTTCCCTCTATATCGCTAATGCTTTTGAACCGTATTGACTTCTGCAAGACACATGTACATGTACAGACCACCTTTGTTTCAGTAATTTTGTCTGTTTTCACGTAGCATGTCGCACATCTGTTGCTTCACACTTTAATTTATCTTGTTTCTGTATAATTATCTTCAGTACTTTATTTATAACCACATTGACAATCTTTACACATTAGTGAAATTATAATGTAATCCATCGTGAATCAATACAAACTAACATAACTTTGTATATTTTAGTACCGTTTTAGAATAGCCTTTCTTATATTTTAGATATTTTCAGATATATACATATTTTTAGGAATTTCATCTTCATTGTTTTAAGAAATAACATCTATGCAATTGAAATTAAACTTTTTTGAGAAAAAATTCACACACGTGCAATGATGAATTGTTATTTTTATTATTTTATATGTTCTAACTCAAAAAATATGAACAAATATGCTCTTCACTTCATCCCACGTTGTACCTGGTGGTGTAGTAGTGGTAACCATACTTGCCTCGTTGACCCAAGATCGAGGATTCAATTCCGGCCAGGGTAGATGGATTTTTATGGGCTTAAAAATCCTAAATATGGCTTCCTTCGGAAGGGAAGTAATTTACGGCAAAAATCTCAAGCGTGAAAGAAGAGGCCTGTGAGCAAAAGTTATCGACTGTTTCACGCCCTGAATAGAATGGGGCGCCGATGACCCGAGATGTTAAAGAGCGCCAGTAAACAAAACAAACCAATAACTTCATCTCATTATGTACACAACCATTGCAACCTGAATTTTCGTAGTTTGGCTACTAAACTTAATGGCATAAAAAGGCTGAGGCCAATCATGTGTAATCTCCGTCCCGCTGTATTGTTATTTATGTTACATATTACCTGTAATAAATGAGAGGGCAGCACTTTCATTTTACGCTAAAATAATATCCAAAATAAGATTGAGAGAGTGGTGTCAGAAAGGGCTTGACATTCTGAACATTTCTATACAAGTTTCTTATGTGTATGATGCGTTGCTAGTGAAACATTTGTCACTGTATCACCGTTTCACACTGTATTCCTGCTACTCTATAGCACACAAGCAAAAGCTAAGCAATAAGAATTTTGTGATACTTAATCAAGATGTATACATAAACAAAACAGTCCTGCATTACGATATCCTTTAGATTAATGTGTGTCAATATGTATATGTGTTTGCTTGTGTTTAAAATATCACAAGAAGATAGTGAGAGTGTTTTCTCTGTACATAATTGCAAAATTTTTGCAGTCATAGTAGTAAAAATGTTTATAAAAATTGAAAAAATTATTCTGTCACTTCTCAAATATTAATGAATTGCTTTTAGGGCCTGCTCTGATTATACAATACCCTTTCCCTTATATACTTCAATACTTGTAAACATACAAGGCTGCCTCCTCCCCTTTCCGTCATATTGCAACTGTACATGGACAAACCTTCTGGTAATGAAGTGCTCCTTGATAAGCAAAACTTAATTGTTGTTAAAGAGCGTACAAATTAAAAGCGAACAACAAAGCCACTTTATCCCATATACTGTAGTGAATCTATAGAATAAAAATATTACACAATTGTCTCCTCTGTACATTAAATTAAATCCTACCAGAGTCAGGTGCCTTTACATATCTTTCCAGCGTCCCTAAGGCTTTTACATTTCGATTATTTTGTTCCAGCAATATCAAAGGTATTACATACAGTCCCTTTCATATACTTTTTCAACAAAGACGATAGACATTTTGCTGGGAAATATTTTCCTCATATTAAGTTTCATGTAAGGTTTACATATAATTTAATATTACTTTCTGAACTATGACAATATTATTGCAAAAATCTTTCATTCGCAAACAGCAATTTATATTCAGCAACTTAACGTGAACATAACGTTAAATGTACGTTTTTACGTTTCTTATATTAGAAAGACCATTGGTTAGGGCTCCACTTCTTACAAAAAACATTTTGAATGTACTGTTTCCTATGGCAACATCACAAGAGCCTTTGGATTTACGGCGCATGCCAGTAAGGCTCTGTCGTAAAATATATGTTTATGTCATTTCATGTAAAAATGACTTCTTTGTGTGAAAGTAAGTCACAAGAATCGAGCAACGAAAAATGGAACGAAAAATTTGTAAGAGGTAAAAGGAATTGGTTTGGGTTGGGGGAGAGAGGGGGATTGGGGGAGCAATTTGAAGGTGGCGTGAAATTGGAATTAAATGGAGTAGAAAATCTTCTTGAGCTAGCGAATTCAGAAACCTCGAGTCCACGCCTTCTTGGCTTTTCAAAGTGCGAGCAAAGGGCCTCGGCTCCCGGAAAGTGACTCAGTAAACTCAAAGTGCAGAAAGTTTTATTGCCTTATAATTCATACTTAGCGTTCCTCGATAAAGCGCTAACTTGAGTAAAATGAATGCTCTTAGCAGGGGAGTTCCTATCGTGCCGAGAGTGTTTCATAGAGCTTGTTTTGAATCTGTAGGGTTTTTCCCATTTGGGCTTGGTAAAGAAATATCACGAGTATTTTAGGTTCAATAAGAGCTGGAAATCGAGATAAAAGATGAATACTTTATTAAATGGCTGGTTTGCATACTTTACGTTAATGTTTCTATTCATTAGAAACTACACTCGCTCCGTTTTTGGAAGTTATAACTTTTTAAAATAATTATTACATTAATAATTAGGCAATTAATTAAATGTAAAAGTTTTGGTTTATTTTAAAAATGCGCAAAGTTTGTTTATAGTAATATAGTAAAACCAATTTTAGCAGAAAAGGAAAATGTAAATAGCAATACTAGATGCACAACTTAATGGAATATGAAGGTCAGCCAATCACTGCGCATAGCGATGTTGCCAAACTAAGTGAATGTGTGCGGACTGGAATTCTACTCACGGTTCTTATGTTGTTAAACCTTATATCAGTTACATTGTAATAAACTAAAAAGCCACGTTTTAACAATAACTGAAGTTCAAAGCATAGTATAAATCAACGTTATAGCGCGTTAGCAGAAAATACACCTTAGAAATCTCTAGCAGAGCTGTTAATCTGTAAATATGCTGTCCCTATCAAAAATGCCGGCGATTACACCTGACAGGCAACCAATGAGATGAGAAAATATCATACAGCACCCCTCGCAGCACGACAGTAAACGACATTATGAAAATTGAACCAATATTGATCACTAGTTCCTTGATAATAGTGTTTTGTGAGAGATGAGTATACTATAGCTATTATTTAGTGTTTTGGGGAGTTTGAGCAAATATATTGGGCTGTTTCTTTTGCTTAAGTTCAACTTAAAGCCGGCAATGACTATATTGTAGACCCCTCTTATCACCACAATTTGAATATGAGATCTTATCTCCTAAGCAAAATCCCAGCTAAACTCTGAATGCTTTAGAATGCTCTTTCACTCATTTATATTGAGAAATTACACAACACTAAGTCGGTTTGTCGCATCACAGTCTACATTCCCAATCTCTCTCATTAACAGCTCTGTCTCTATTGAGAATATTACTCCGTCCTTCAAGTTCTTCTAGTGGTTTTCTTCCTTCGTTGTAAAGGAGTGCATTCGGTATATCCTTTGGCAGTATCCTTTGTGCGTGATCATAACGTCTCGTTTCAGCATTTTTTGGGGAGAGGGGGCTTCTCCGCCTATTCACTCTGTTAATTATTTCACTCCTAATATGCTACTGTATAGATATTCCACACAATGTCACAAATCTTATTTCTGTTTGTCTAACTTGTTTATTGATATTCCAAATGTTTGCTTCATACGTTGCTATGCTTCCTAGTATAATTATAGACCTATATTTTTGTTTTTATTTTAATTGCAAATTACAGATTTCCTTGTTAGAGCCCTTTGTCTGCAACTCCGCTTACAAGCTTTAATGCCAGCATAGCTGTCCTGTGGCAATAACCCTCGCAACAGAAATTTGATTGATTGATTTATTTAAGGACGCTCTTTAACATCTCTGGTCATCAGCGTCCCATTCAACTCAGGGCGTGAAACGGCCGACAAATTTTGCTCAGAGGCCTCTCTTTCAGGCTTGAGGTTCTTTTTCGTGCCGAAAATGTACGACACGGGACCCACGGCTTTACTTCCCTTCCGAAGGAAGCCATAATTAGGATTTTTAACAACAGAAATATTGGTTAATATGTACAGTAGGTAAACATTGCTTGTACCTCTAGTTAAATCATGTAGGGGTGTTATAGCTACTCATAGTTCCTAAGTTCACCGTTGTTGTGGTCGTTCTGTACCATATAGTCCGCTGTTATTCTGCTCACGTTTTGGCTTGACGCAGCACCGAACACGTAGTGTCAGTTCTGTTTGTTTACGTATCTCGTTTCAGGTACAGTAATATGAGGTATTAAAATATGGAGTAGGCAGATGCTCATATGATCTATGGATTATCCTAAGGTGTAGAGAGTCCTTGTGCCCAAAGCTGCCAGACAATAAGAGATACTCCAGGGATGTATCAGTGCATCAGGGAGTCTATGTGACGGCGGGTTGGTGAATTTATCCGTGATAAAAGATATTTGGAACATTTTTTTTTGTTTTTTGTTTCCCCACAGTTCTGTTTTTGAATATTTTGCTGTTTGGTACAGCTGTAGAAAAAGGGTTCTAACAAGGAAATAAAGCAATTCCGTTTTATCCTGTATATGTGATTAATATTTCCCTAAATTTTTGACATATCCGTTTGTTATACTGTGTATTATTTCTAGGACTATCTTTTTATTTATATCTGCTTTGCTGGTACCAGTCTTTTTAAATGCTACTTCAAAATAATTGCAAACACTTGTAATGAATCTACCGCTCTGTTATTAGCTAAAACTTGATCCTCGCTTCATATCCCGTTTATGTCAGCAAGTCTTCAGTGCCAATGTGAGATACAGGTATGACTGCAATGGCATATTATTGTATAATATGCCATTGTATAATAATTGTATTGTATTATTCTTTTAATATTAGTATATATAAAAACCTATACAGCTTGAATATAGTTATCCTTATGTGCCATTGTAGGCCATAATTTTCTCAAAGGGACATTAAAACTTCTTACTTTTTGTTTATTCATTTTGTTTAGCTTTTTAATAATGTGTACAAACTATCATGGACTCGTAAGTAATCTGAAATAATTAATTAAATAATTCTTTAGAGCCATACGCAGTATTAGCAGTCATTAGAGTCTTCATTTCATCAGAACTGTGTTCATTCTGCGGGTAAGAAAAACTCAAGACTGTGGGTTGTGGTTATAAAAGACGGGTCCTCTGTTTATTTTGTAACTTGTGTTAATGCTTTCGTCCTAGAAGGGTTCAACTAAAATAGCTATAAAGCTGGCAAATGGAGAATAGGACTTCCAGTGAAGGAAAGCACGTACGCATTACGCTGCCTTTATACTGAAAGAATGCAGTTAATGATACTGTAAGGTGACTTTGTGTGCTCAAGTTGAATATCCTTCATAGAGTACATGTGCATCAGTAGGAATGTCGTGCTGTAAATAGCAACAAATTTAAATGCGCCGCAATGTATTTTTATATGCAACAGAAGAGAAAGAATTACCCCAAACTCTCTGATGCTTGTTCCTCATAATGCCATTAGTGTTATCTTGCAGTTCCCCTCGTCCTCGAATTTCCTCATTCCAGCTGTTTATAAAGATTCGTAGATCCGTGTTTGGGACGCTGGCATTATTTTGTGTAAATGCCTGTTCTAGGTCGGCTTTGAGGTCACTAATTTATGTGCTTTAATGACGTTGTTTACCGATATTTACATCATTAATCTCCACAAGTGTTTGGCTTAGGTTAGTGAAACCAACCTTGTTGTCAATTTTACGTGTAGTTTGCATTTCACTAGAAAAATGGGTATGTGCAGGATCGTTCAGAAAGAACGCCCGATTTCATCTGGTCAAATTATAACAATTTAATAACTGAAATAAATGCAGGAGTGTATTCTGCAGCTTAGGGATAGGAATAGCGGCGGCGACATAGCCTGTATCGGAGTCGATAGAACTCCAAATTGACTATGCACGTTGCAAAATAGGCGTCTCGGAAGAAGTAAGGAGCGACGGTTTTAGATGTATTTCCATATTTAACTTCTAGCTGTGCAAGGGGTCCATGCTGCATTACCTACATTTTGTAGTCATATGCATATAAATCCAAAATTAGGGGTAGCATTTCTGGCTGGCTGTCCGCTCACTGTCGGTGTATGTTGATATTTAGATATTGTTTATCGTCCCTTTCTTTGCACTATTTAGCTGTGGCAGTTATGTCTCTGCAGTGAGCTACATAGTCGACGAAAGCTCGTTGAATTGCTACTACATAAATTAATTTAAATGAATAGCTTCACCTCACCATCTCAACTGAACCTTCCAACATCGACACTTGTAAGAGCATTGTTCAATTACAGTAGGTAATACAAATTGTAGAATATTCTGAATCACCCTGTATATCTTTTCTTTTTGTTAAACTTAGTGTCTTATTTCGCTCAAATAATTGTGTATAAACTCCTCATTTTGTGAGTCCTTTTCGTGGGTAGTCATGTTTAGTTAGAATTTCAATGTCTTACTCCGTTTCGAAAACGTACTTTGTAATCAAAAAGTTAGATGAAACACTTATATAACAGAAAAATGATATTATGGAAAATAAATATATTTAAGAGGAGGGAGGGATGAATTTGAACATACACCAATATGAACATGCTTCGTTACACTTAGTATCAAATGTGCCAAAGTCGACCGCTGATTTACCCTCATAACATGGAATAAATAAATAAATAAAATTAATTTAGCGACATTTGGCACAGATTATATTTGAGAAGTATGATTCTTTCATTAAAATAGTTCCCATTGACATCAAGGCATGTTGCACACGTCTCTGCATGTTGACATCAAGGGTCACAGGCTGAATTTCTCGCCAATGTTTTCTTGAAGTTTCACCAGAGGCTCAATACATTTTCCCTTTGAGCTTGATCAATAATAAGAAATCTAATGGAACAATGGTAGGTAATATTGATGATGAATGATGATGAAGACCCTTTGCAATGTATGGTCTTCAAAGAAAGAAAGGGGGAAAAAAAAACATTCGACTATACTAACAGAGGTACAGCACCGGCACCATTCACTAAAAATAGGCCATAAAGAGTTGCTCACCGTTTTGTTCATATGTGGTCTGTAGTACTCACTATTATATGGCAGAAATAAGACCATTAATGTGTATTTGCTGTACTTCTTGTATCATAGAGACACATAACTGGTGACGATCCCTTAACAAAAGCGCTGTGAAATACTTCAGAATACTGCCAAGGACAACGAACATGCAATATACCTTCACAAGCTTAACAGCATCACCGCCGATTATCGTGCTTGCCATACGTTGAAGCATGTCCGTGTAAAATTTCACTTAATTAGGTTTATTAGTTTGAAAGTTATAAGAGAATATCAGGAGCCGATAGTGGTTGAAATAGACGATATATTCCTTATTTGCTGTATTAAAGGTATCGTGCATAAACTTAACTTCTGTACAGATCTAGAACATTTTCATTTTGATATTTTAGCAATCACCCTCTTCGAAAATGCAGATAATATGACAAATTGGATTAAATATCAGCAGAAATGTTTGTTAGTGTGGAATCTCACCTGTTCTTCAGGAAAATCAACGCTAAATTGCATATAACATTTGTTAAAGTAGATTATACACAGCATTTTAATGAAAACTATATGTGTTAATTACAAATAGAGACAATCAAGACATTAATATCAGTTGAGAACTAAAATAGCGTAACATTCCCAGATGGTCACTTGCATTGAGCACACAGCTGGGTCTGCCGCCATGGGTGGCCGAGGTCGTCAAGGCGTGGACACGTGAGTGGGAGGTCTGGGGTTCGATTCCCATCAGGATGGTCCTCCCTGACTGAGGTTTTTTCCAGGTTTTCCTCAGTTTTCATAAATGGCTAAATGCCGGGAAGGTACCCTAAATATAGGCCTGAAACGTTTCTTTCCTTAAAAAAATTCCTTTCCCAGTATGTCATTTCATCTCATATATCATCAGTGCCCATCGCCTGTGGTGCTTTAGTAGAAAAAATGGGCGTTAAACACCATTCAAAAAAAAAAAAAGCCAGGTCTATTATATTTTGGAGCAATATATGTTCATCCTCTTGGAAATGTTTTTACTAGTTCTTATATTCATAAAATCGTGTAAATAAAAAAAAAAACAGTTTATGAAAAAATTTACGGCAAGCTCAGAGTCTTATGTTGCATAAATTTAAGTATCAGAAAATGCAATCTTAGATTAAATTTAAGATACGTGGGCAGTGCTTGGTGAACGCGGGTTCTCTTAAGATCTTGCTAAAAGGTTGCTGTAGAAGTAGAAAAAGTTATTAAAAGCAGTATGCTAACAGACTTTCCACTGTGCTCCTTGACTTAGAGGTGAAATGTTTAATTTTCATAAAAAGAAATTAACTTGGTGAGAAATACCTATCACCTATTGAAAGTCGGTTTAACATAACGGTTATTGCACAATTTAAGAAACCAAAAACTGCTGTTACGTTTTGTAATAAAATTTAAAAACTAATTTGTTTCTATTATAAATAGAAATGGAGTTTTTAAACCTTTTTGTTCTCATCAAAACAGGTTCAAGCTCTCTTGTTACTAACCAGGAGGTGGGGCTAACGACTGGCGTATGCATACGAACAACCTCGTTGTCTATCTATTGCCACTTTTGTAACATAATTCTGTGTGAAACTAGATGGATCATCATGGCATAGGTTGGGCAAGTATTCGACTTGGATACGAGATGTATATTACAAGATGATCTGTTGAATTGATTTTGCTGGAAGTAGTAGGTGGTAATGCGCCTCTGAGTCAGATGGTTCTGTATGTTAGGTCCCGGCTTCCATGGTTCATTTAGTACAATTTACATTACTACTTTGATCGAGGACATAAGAATGTTGTCTTATCCAGGCGAAGTTATTTCTCAGAAAGCATCAAAACCTCCCTCAAGGTAATGGCATTTTATTTGAATGCTATAATTTTAATTGGAGATTAAAACACGCATATATAAAGTAAAAATCTATATGCAATTAAAATTACGGCAGATGGATATTTCATTTTGAATTAGAACACACAACAACAGTGGATAAGATTGGTTTTGGTGGAAATTTATCCTTTCTAATAACTTCCAGTAACTTTCACATTCACAGCTATTTTGTTTCAAAATAAATAAATCGATGCTTTACCATTCTTTAAACAATTTTGAAGGACATTATCACTCTTACTGTTTAAAAACAAAAAAGTGATTGTAGATAATCTGTATTAACATTTTCTTTTCAAGGTCTTAACTTTAATGTGAGTTCATCATCTTCAGCATTCCCAAAACTTGCACAAAATGTACTACCTTCTCCAATGTAACATGTTACATTGTTAAGGGTGAATGCGATTTTGTAAAATTCAAGTATTTATTCTCCTCCCAATCGTTGCCAAGTCTATTTTTAAAATACATTTTCAGTATGTTTAAGTTTTTCTACCTTGACTGATATCACCTATTCCCTGTATCTTACATGGCTTTGTCGCTTATTTCACGGCAGCCAACGGACCGGCAATCGGAGCGGTAACTCCCGGCGAATTGGATGAAATATCCGCGCAACTGATTGGAATGCTCGCAGTCAAAATTACAATGAAAATAAGCACATACCTTTTGACAACAAATGTTGGAAGGTTGTCGCGCTGCATCCATACATTTGACATCCTTTTAGAAAATTATCATTCACATATATCGGTTCATCTAACGAAATTGAGTCAATTTTCAGCGTTAGTTACTTCCATTTCTTTGAATATCTGGGACTTTGTTCCATTATTTTAATTTTGCAGCTTCCTCCATAAATAAAAATCATATACTGTCGGTACCTATTGCTTTCCTATATCTTTCTGCATTTATGGTATTCTCTACTTTCTCTACTCTCTCTCTCCCTCAAAAATAATAATAAATAAAAAAAATTAAAAAATTATAATCTTACTCTGTAGGCGCTTACTGCATACCATAAATCGATTTTCTCGTTATACAAAGGGGGATTTTCTGTTTAAAATCGTTTTTTATTTTTGTGTACTCCACAACTTATTATTTTGCATCGAAACATAAAATACATGGACCATGTTTCATCAATGAGGAATATTAAGGATGGATCAATACTCTTATTATTATTATTATTATTATTATTATTATTATTATTGTTGTTGTTGTTGTTGTTGTTAGTATCGTTTCTAAAAATGGTGGATGATCTTTTGCTGCTCTCGATTTTAAATTGATTAAATTTCGGAATATTAACTAATGCATATCAATGAGAAGCTTTTAAAAAGATGCCAGAAATATGTGGATATGTAGGATAACCTTTACAACACCTGCTGTCATAACGTAGGTGTTTATTTTCATTATAATTGTAGTTGCAATAGCCAGAATTTGAATCAGTTACGGGATATTATATCCGCTTTGCCGGGAGTCTCTGACTGCTGACTCGTCATGTTACGAGCCATGCAAGAAATGTCCACATTCTTTGCAATGAAACTTTTTTGTTTTCATCTTTTTTAAAAAAAAATGGTCTTTCCCAATGATAATATTAGCAAAAATAATACAAATGTAATAATGTGAATAATATTACTAACAATATTATTATTAAAATGAAAAATATTTGTAATATTACTATTACTAGTAGTAACAATACTATACTACATTAAATTTATTTTATTGCATATGATACAACACATCTCTCTGTTTTCTAACTTTCGCGTTTAGTTTCGTGTGACGATGTTTGCCTTGCTATGTACACTACACCCAATAGATTATTTCAATCCCAGGTTGTCACAATAATATTATCGCATAAGGAATTTTGAATGTTTCTTAATATTAATAAGGCAAATTTTGCTCTATATATTGCTTAGTAGCAGTATAATAAAACTGGATAAGAAAAGCTTTGCTTGAAATTCTGACGGGGATATCAGGCCAGTTTCGCACGAACCTAAGGTGTTTTGAATTTAATAGCAGATTTCTTGCCTCTCTGAAATCACATTCAGATAAATTTTATTCAAACAAGAATATGAACAGGTACAGAACTGTAAGAAATACAGATTCCCGTGTTTAATTCTTGTTCTCTTTATTATTTTGAATAATGTGAGTGTTGCATTTAATATTTTCATATGCAGATTAATTCGAAAGATGTTCAGTTGTCAAATGGCCTACTTATCTTTTATCATTCTGATAAAAAAACGAAAGAAGAATGAAAGAGGAAAAAATACATTTTCTTTTAGTATTTGTTATGCAGGTCAGCACTGAAACATGAATAGGTTTCTCTGGTAATCAGAATATAAATTATATAAGTAATAGAGTTTTTAAAATGAGTTTACGAATTTATGGTAGAACATGCCTTTCGATTGTATGGATACAAAACGATGGCGCGCCTGCACACTTCGACATTCACATCATCTGAATATGACATTTCCAAGTTTGGAAACTGCTCTGAACTTTTCGCTGGTGTACAAAATCCTATTGGAAAAGAAACATGAAAAACTGTTGCTAGGATCCAAAGAGTTTTTATGTTGCTATTTGCACACAGTAAAATATATTAATAAAAGCACAACAGCATTCAGAAACGCTCCTCTCTGTTATTATAGTATGCTTCATATAGAACTTCAAGCTCTATGAAGCCCCCAGGAGTAATTCATAATGCAGGAAATACATTATTAAAATTAATGTAAAAAAATTAGATATTCTCTACTAAAACAAAATGGGGGTTTCTAGCATTTTGATTAAAATATAATATAGACTATTTTATTATCATAACAAAACGGGGATATACAGGAAAGGGAGAGTTAATTTGGCATGGAAGAAGTACTGGGGCGTAAAGATAAATTCTAGAAGAAAACTACCAGGAGGGAAGTAGTCGAGTCACATGCCTTCAACTGCTTCTCAACAGTTGTCAAAGTCAACAGTTTATGATAGAAAAAAAAATTATACAAGTGAGGAAAATAGAGAGAGCATTAAAAGAGTTAACACCAAAAGGCAGAATCAGCAACGAACGAAGAAGATTGTGAAACACTTGGCGATATCGACAGGGAGTCTTAGATGGAAGAGGGTGGAACTCAAGACAAACCAAGCTATGCAACAACGATGTAGGTCCTACGTATAGGTAAATTAGAAGTGAAACACCCGAAATACACGTGATCAGATATGTTTAAAAGGACGGGGGTTTTCTTTGGTGTCTAGAGAAGCTAAAGACGGGCAAACTTGAAAGATTCGCATCCGTTTCCAGTCAACAGAGTGGTAGTATATCGTACTCAAATTTGGTATAAGGCGAACACATAGAAGGCTGCTAATGAGAGAGGATTGAGACACGAGATGTGTTAGTTTTAACTATACAGGATGTTTAATTAAATAACAAACACTCATTTAGATTGATTAAACAGATGAGTGCATTAGAGCTATCCCTACAGTCTGCAGGAGATCTTTGCCTAATGGGATGAATTGACATAAAAATTTTACTCTTGAAAAAAGTGGTAAGCTTCGAAATATTATTTTAATAATTAATAGTCTTTTAAAGGACGTAAATTTATTTTATTTGATCTTATGTGTAAGTTCTTTTTCTGTATCAGATGACCTAATCAGAACATGACTACTTTACATTTCCAACCAATATGTTCCATACTTCAAAAAAAGCATTTTACACTCTTACCTCCTTTGTCACTTGGTTCTATCAAGTGGACTGTGACAGTATACAATCAGGGGAATCAATTGCTCGGTGCATATCGTGCATTGTTCGTCTGTGAATAAGAAAACGTACATCTAATGTCGGCTCTCATTTTCCACTTAATTATTCGCGGTTATGAAGCATTTTAAATGTTCTAACATTAGTGCTGTTATTTTATTTAAATTCCAAATTTTCTACGAGATAGCAGACAGGATTATTTATACCAGAAAGACTGGTTTTAGTATCCTTTAGAAAGCATCTTCCGCTTGCCAACATAGTAATTACTTAATTAGCTATATTTTTATATGTGGAGAACAAGTTACGGATCTTTAATTCATTAGCGTTAATTAGTAATTTACCAGCGCGTAATTAAGCCATTATGGAAGCTGTTATTTCTGACAGCCGTCATCACACAATCTTGCCTTCTAAATTCAGCGTTTTATTTCATTATGTCATTATGTCTGAATTCATTAACGTCACGATCTAAAGAAACGAAAATGATAGTCCTGCTTAAAGGGAGGGGGAAGAATGACTCGACTCATCTTAGTACTGTAGCTCCTCGATGTTTCTGGCCAAGGGTTCGTTCATTACAGACTTCCATTAACGTGAAATCCCAATCTCTCATTCAACCATTTCCATAACGTTCATTTAAAAGTTCATATAAAAGACCGAGGGCGTTCTTTCAAAAAGCATTTATTGGATGGAAATCGACAAGTATACAATTATAACGTTTTCATAGTTTTCATACAATGCGATAACTAACTGCGCGTACAACCGGTGGGGCTCACTGCTTTCTGCATAACGAAAATGCCAGTCCTCAGACCGGAGACATTTTGGACACTCTGTATTGCTGAATACGAATGATTGAGTAATAATCTTTACAGATAAGTATGCAGCTCAGCAAGAAATTATAAAGGATCATAATAGGGAAAATGAACAAATACTATGTCTTTTATAAATTTGGAAAAAAATATAATCATTAATTAATTTTAACCCATTATGGAACAAGTACTTTGCCATACTGTAATAGTCCTTAAATAAAAAACCACACTGTAATAAAATCCCTTGTATTTTTTTTAAAAAAAAATAGATAACAATAGATACATCAGATAAACGAATAAAATGAAAACTTTAAACCATGCATCCTAAAAAGTAATGAAAATTTACACTCTGGCACATATATAAATGAATAAACCAGCACGCAAGGAAAAACAATATGATATAAAAGGCAAAACACGATGTGACATTATTAGCTATCATATCATAACCAAATTAAAAGGTTTCTAGTGGATTTTATTAAAAAAGTTTCAATAATGGTTTTCAGTTTTTGTAATCATAAACCTATATTAAAATTTTAAAATGTCGATTCAGAAGTTAAAGTACTAAAGTTTAAGCCAATTACATCATATACAATATTGGCTGCTGAAAAGTCCTTTTATGTCCCCAGGTTCAACGATTGCAAAATAATGTTTATACTACCGTATCGTAATGTAACTAATGCCTACCTACTTTTAGAACTGAAAAGCAGTCTATTGGCGCTGGAATTAGTGAACCAAAATGATTTTGGACCACTATTTTATAAATTGCAACTGTAAGCAGCAGTCTTGTTATATCGCACAATTTAATAGAATAAAATTACAAAATTATTCAAGGAATGTAAATTATTACCTTCAACTTCTCCAGAAAATATGCGAACATAACATTTTCACGAATTGTCCTGACATTTTTCTTTTTGCACCAAGCTGTGAATAAAACCTGTTTTCGCTCATAGTGCTTTTTACATTTCTCGGCAGAAAATCATTTCTTATACTAGTTGTCGCTTCAAACACCTCGGGTGGAGTTCCTTAAAAATTTTTGTCACTTTCGCCCAAGTCCATTATACTTTTCAAGCTACTAAATGTTTCAATAAATCAACAATAACTAACAAAACACTAACGCGTAACTATACAAACATATGAACAAATACTAATCGATTTGATATTTCTAGTTCTCATTATTTTTAACTTTCGAAATTAAAATAAATTATAATAAATTTAAAATAAGTTACATTACGATAAGGTAGTATAAAAATACGATGTAATATATTTGTGTAAAGGCTCGTGGCAATCCTCGCGTGTAATGCAACCTGAGGTAACTAATCACACTTGGATGTGCAAAATGTGCCTTTCAACATTTATCTTGAAAAAATGAACAGAAAATATATCACACATATGTAAAACCTTTGCGAACATATTATTACAGTTAGGTAATTTTTCTTTCCAAGCGTTGCTGAGAGTCCTAAAACTTTATTCTGCATGCTTTGGAAAATTTTTCCTAAATTTTCAATTATTTTGTGGACTTTACATATATTGAGTACAAGAAAATGCTTTTTTTTTATATAAACACTGCTTAAACGCTGTGATACGAATCTTTGCAGAAGGGAAAAACTTAGTTAGGCAAGTAACACCAAAAATTTGAACCAAAATGCATAGGAAAAATTTTATGAAATATATGTGTGCAATTTCTAGCTTTGTACACTTCCCGGGTCTCTTAAAAGTGACATACTAATATTCACTACTTTAATAAAAATGTATAAGCAAAGTGTGCAAAATACCCGAGTTTAAATTCTTATTAGAACATATATTCAAAGCAAAATATTTTATTATAAATGCTGTATGCAACTGATTATCATAAATATTTACGTGTTAATAAAATAAGAATAAGAAGAATTGAGTACGTTGCCTAAATCTGTAAATTTAGAGACCACGCCGTACCCTCAACGTATAAGCACCACTTGAAATATTTTACCTTATAAAATGCTAGTATTAAGTTTTTCTGCATGGAAATAAACTTGGAAAGCATTCTAGCAAAAAGTGTGGTTACATAGGAATCAGTATAAAATGCTTTACTCTAGCTTCATACTTCTGAGTAAGAGTGATAAAAGAGGGAATTTATTGACGGAAAGAGTGGAGCTAATGTGCTTCTGTGCCATTTGCAATATTATAATTGCAATGTATGCGGTGGAGCAAAAAATCGCCCTACTTTGAATCCAGCTTTGTCGAGTGCTACCAATGTTACTCGAAACTGAACTTGAGCTCTGGCAATGAACCTCTTCTTTGTCTGTATGAAGACGTGTGGGCGTTATCGTTTTATTAACTTTTTGTCGTATGATTTATAAAATTTTCTTGGAATTTTTGTAAATACTTTTTAAATGCAAAAAATAAAGCAATAATAATAAAATAAATATAAATAAATGTCTTAATGCACCTTTCTCAGTGCACTAATGTACTGACTACCGTTAATTAGGAAGAGAAGTATTTATGAAATTAAAATTTAATGATTTATTAAGGATTGCATTCTCTTATATTTAGACTGCATAATGCCCTCTTGGGATAATAATATTTTCTTCATAGCGTGAGATATTTGACTGAATACTTTCCTGCTCTTAAAGAACTGCAAAGCCTCAATGAAATAACAATAACCAACAAAAGTATATATTTAAAACTGCATGCCGACAAAGATGGCCGAGGTCTTAAGGCAAGGACTCGTGAACGGGGGGTTTTGGATTCGACTTTGATTTAGGTTTCTTTTCCAGGATTTCCTCGGTACTCATAAATGTCAAATGTCTGGGAGGAAGGAAACTTTCCTTTCTTTAATAAAAAAAAAAAAAAATAAAACTTTCCTAATTTATAATTTTATATATTACCAGTGTACATCACCAGAGATGCATTAGTAGTGAAAATGGTTGTAAGCACTATTTATAAACTACGTGGCAAAGCAAACAAGTTGGAATGTCTGCCTTATTTTTATTCTCTGCAACTAATACCTTTCCGTTTATGTCTTGAGAGGTAAAAAAGTTTTCTTTTATTTGCCAAGATGAAATCTTCATATAAAGAACGCACAAAAAATGTCGCAACTCTGGGTTGAGCATGAACTCTTGATGCTAAACGTGCTATCTGCTCACAGAGAAATTAATTAGCAAAGGCTTTATAAGGCCTTAGAATTTTTCTCGCATCGTCTTTTTCATACTTCTTTATCCAACTATGAATTTTATTGAAAATCTGTTCTCTGCACATATTCGAAGCTTTTTTCTCTTTTGTACCCGAGACTATTTTTGGACAATTTAAACATTTTCTTCAATGTTCTCTGCAGTATTTTTTTGGTTTACTCTCTTAATTTTAACGTTTTAGTCCCGATGTTTTACAGTGTTTTCTTTTAAAATCCTTTTCAAATGCCTCAAGGGCTTTTCCCTGTTAATCAGTTATATTAACTCATATATTGTTATTATTATTATTAATTTTTCTACAGTTATCTGACCATAATATTTAGTTTAATTTATTTTATCTGTCATGATTATTTTTTGCTCAATCCGTTTCTTTATCTATTCATTACACTTCTTACTTTCTTGACCCTTAACTTTTATGCATTAATTTTTCTTTTGTTATGACATTTACTATCAAAAAATTTCCAGATACTTTGCTTTAGGCAAGGGCATATTTCCCTAATTTTCCTCATTATGTAGCAAGTATAGAGTTCATCAATTTGAAGTGCTATTCATCTATACTTTGCCACTTTTAATACCTGCTATAAAGTCGTGGCCGTACTGCATTCTTGTCAAAATCCTTTTGTTGAATTAATGGGTTGTGAAAACTTTTAAAAGTAATTCAGTCTTTAATAATTGAACATAGAAATTCGGCCCTGAACGTTAGAACGGAAGATTGTGGGAAAAGTGCAGCCCCATAAGACGAACAACGTTGCTACTTATACTTGCGGCCATTTTGAAGTGAAGGCTAGCTATTAACTCAGCATGAGGCGTCTAATATGCTGAGGCTAATAAAGAGAAATCTGTGTGTGAGCGCCTGCGCACATTCTTTGTGCTATATGAATAACTAGCTGTTGAGCGAGCGACCTTCATGATAATCAAGACTTCTTCATCGGAAATCGTAATTTTCTCCTGACATGTCTGCATGTCTTTAATGCTTTCATGTTTAATGCGGCGATGACCATAAAAGTTATATCTATGTCCTTGAATGTAAAAAACCTTCCATATTCTAACAAATACGTACTGGTGTGCCAGTAACGCCTTAAGGAATGCTCGTTTAAACTTGGAATGAATGACAAAATGCATTCCAAGGTGGAGATGTATGCATATTTACAGTAAAACATGAAAACATAATCAGGCTGTATATGAATTGTATTATCTCTCATCAATGGGGTCGGAATTTGTAAGAAATGAAGTCAGAATGCCGCGAAATGAAATTATGTTGGTACTGTGAGAGTTAGGAAGCATCCTCTTGCCTTACGCCTGTCACACATCAGTTCTTGTTTACCTGCCCGGGGTGACTCATAGCCTGTGTTTGGTATTAAATGCTTAAGAATTCCGATGTCTATTCATCATCGTCACAGATCAAGAGCAGATGATTATAAAGCAATGGCAGAGTAAGTACCCGAAGAAAAGATACCCATGTATCGCTTCATCCCCCATAAATCCCACTTACGACCACTGGTATCGAACCCGGATCATCTTGACGGGAGACGAATACTTTAAACACTCGGTCACGGTGCCACCGCCTTATTTATTACCAGTTATTAAATATTTTAAATTATATCAAACGGGAGCTCATTTATCACAGTGCCTCATAGGAGAATAGGAATTCCAAGTTCAACATGAAAGGACGAGTTTATTAAATGCACATCATTCTCTTAAACAAAGATGGTCTTCTACTGCACTGCTCATTGAACGTGCGTTTATAGAAGTAGAATTTTGAGTATGTTTAACTGTAAGGAAAATATTTATGCATTTGTTTTTACACAAATGTGTATGTTATGTATGTACAGGATGAGGTAAAGATCTGTTTCCCAAAATTGTTAAAATAACAATTTCCTTATAATTTATCGTAAAGTTTTTACAAAGTCGTTCCAGAATCAACGGCATGCTCTAAAACTCTGTCAAAACAGTGTGAATTGTGTACCATGAATCATTAAACAAGGCTCATATGACAACAGACAATAGACAAATGACATTTATGTTTTGTAAGTCTGTCATAGACAATGGTTTACGTTACGTAAGATGTGGTGACCGCGAAAAATAATGGCGTATAGGAAAATATGGAAATGGGGGGGAAGTTTTTTCATGCCTTATTCAAGCTCTTAGAATTTCGCGATTTAATTTTTTTCCACCCTGTATACTCTTTACTTTGTATGTAGGAGTTCGTTTAAAAGTAAGGAGAGGTGTTTATACACACACAAGTATGAAATTGGAAAATGAATTTTGGATAAGATACTATTACCATAACGTTCCACCATACTGGTTAATTATTGTCGTTTCACTCTAAATAAACTTTAAAACAAGAAACATTTAATATAAAAATTTGTTTTTTTTTTTTTATATTACCATGTTTTCCTATGAAACCTTTATTGAGGACACTACAGATATAGGTATGTTAGGGCTACATAGTTACACTGTCAGAGAATATTAATAATAATGTAAAACAGTAGTTGAAAGTGGTAAAATTTATTAATTTAATAAAACATTTTTGCTTACAATGGTTTATTTTATTTTATTTTATTTTTATTTATTTTTATTTTTTTTTTATTTTTTTTTTTATTTTTTTTTTGCAATACTAAAGTGCATCGATGTTTTGAAATATATCAACTAGTAATGTTGAATGTCCAATAAAGATATATATTTTACATCTGTGAAGATGGCTTTTACATTTTCATGACCATTAAAAATTCAAGTCAAAACATACGCGGGTTTAAGGAATGTTGTGTTCAGTAGAATCGTGGGGAAGAAGAAATCCTTTCATTAAAGTTACTACTCCAATTGTTATGTTCTTTTTAATGACAGTTTTTATGTATGTAATCAAGTCGGTTGTAAAAGTATCATTAAGATCTCGCCTTGCAGAATGTTTTACAATAGAATCAGCTCTTTCGTTTTGGACGATTCCGTATGTCCTTTCATTCAAGGATGATTAGTACTTTCAAATATGATTATCACTATCATTAACTTATTAGGTTTAGGCTTAAGGCCTTGAACAGATATCTAAATGCTAAGTGATCAGCCCATCGCGTCATATGTTGCATCTAGTGTATTAGTAAGGTATTATTACTTGGACGTGAAATGGTCGGTAATTTTGTCCAGAGATCTCTTTTTTCTGGTATGAAGTTCTTTAACCTGCCATAAATCTGCGACACGGAGACTCACTCGAGAAGAGCGAGTAACTCTCTAAACCACCAAGGGCAATATACTTTCTTATTGTGTTGCAAAAGCATGGCGATTGTATTAGTCTGCGAGTCATAATGGATTAGAACAGACGCGGATTCTGAGGGGGGCCGGCAGTCAGTTCATACGACAATTATAAAGTTTAGTGATCTGTGTTTACGCACTTCTTGCTCTAGTTATTTTCCATTGTCAAGTGCAATTATGTTATACACTGACGCATTATTACATTTTGTAACAAAAGCAGTTGCAAGAAAGTAAGTTTACTATTGTTAAGAGATCAGGTTGAAACTATTGCAATAAACAGTTTTCGCCATAAAGTTGATCTCACCAGGAATCGAACCCGCGTTTTCTCCGTGAGGGCAAACGATTTTATAATACCGTACTTTGCTACGTTTTATTTATTATAATTCAATGAAATATAATGAAATATTAATGAACATAATTATATTATAACTATATTCATTTAATTCGCGCACACGATTTTTAATAATGGAAAATTAAATGTAGGTCTGGAGGAAACGATTTGCAGATTGCAGAGCTCTTTTTCAATAATGGAAAAGCGACAAAGAAAAAAACAAATCTACGGATTTGTGTTATTTAAGTATCCATTTGAAACGGACCATTTCATTAATCTGAACCTCAAGGCTCAAGCTGTGATCTGTTTATTCAAAAAAAAATATACTGAGAAGTTCCTCAATATTGCTCCATGGAGGGAAGTATGTAGTTCGAAATTCGATCCTTGGTCGTCCATTGCTATTGTTAAGATGTCGAAACGCAAAATTGAAACTAATTTATTACACTTCGTTAAAAGGTCGTGTGCTGAAGCTGAAGGTAAGGATTGGACATACGAAAAAGTAGTGCCGAATAGTGATTGTGTTACAAACTTGAATGCCAGTACCAGAACCAGAAACATCATTAGGAAGAGAAACTGTATCTCATGATTGCGATGAACTTGACAAGGACATTTTGTGAAGTAAGATTTTCGCAATGACGATGCTAATTATAGAGCTCTGACTAGTCTGTGGGTTCCACCAAAAAGTTACGACTTTCCGGTAACTTTAGAAGCCGGCCATTGCAGGCGTTTCCATAACTCCTTGTTAGACAGTTTTCCTTGACTACTTATAGTATAAAGGATGTAGGTGCTTAGGTCGGGTGTGTGTTCTTTTTGGTCCTAAGGAGGTGGGTCGTAGTAGGGTTCAGTTATAATCTCTAGTTTTTAAGCCTCTAAATAAATTTAAGAAAACACTTAAAAAAGTCATAGAACATTCTGAGAACAGTTATCATAAAAAGCCCTCGTTAAAAGTGAGAATTTTAGGAGAGTGTATGAAGGGGGTAAACAGGACGTTGAAGTTCAATTGAACAATGAAGTGAAAGAATACATTAAAACCATGTGAAATTGGTCTCTATTGTGAAGACAATTATTCTGTGCAGACGCCAGAACTTTCCACTTCGAGGGCATATGTATGACGGGGTCATTAATTTTGAGCGCGGATTTGAAGGTGAAAATAGGGCGAATTTTAAGGAACTTCTTAAATTTCGAATTGACGCAGGGATGAAATTCTCAGAGGCCTTCTTGCAGAGGCATCTAAAATTCTACTCTAACAAGTAAAATAATCCAAAATGATTTGATAAACTGTTGTGCTGTCATAATTTAAAACAAAATTAAATATCACGTAAAGAGAGGGAAATGTTTTCTATTCTACTTGACGAAACTACGGATATCGGTACAAATGAACGATTAACATTTTGCGTTCGTTTTGTTCACCTATAAAGTGTTGTGTAAGAGAGGAATGTCGTAACGCACGATTTAAGTGTGGAAGGGTTGTGTAAGTTAATGCTGAAAGAACTACAAAGACTTGAAATTAGACATTTTGAGCCTGTGTGGATAAGGATACGATTTATTTTAATGTTGTTTAACGCCCGTTTTTACTACTGCGGTACCACATGCGGTAAACACTGATGATACATGAAATGATATATTGGGAAAGGATTTTTTTAAGGAAGGAAACGTTCCAGGCCTAAGTTTAGGGTACCTCCCCGGCATTTGCCAGTTATGAAGACTGAGGAAAACCTGGAAAAAACCTCACGTCAGGGAAGACGATCCTGACGGGATTCGAACCCCAGGCCTCCCGTTCATAAGTGCCGCCTTAACGACCTCGGCCACCCGTAGTGGTAGGATACGATTGTGGTGCAAAATTTTCAGGACAGATTCGTGGCGTACAAGCCGGCATTTTAGCAGTTCAAGCTTTTGCGTTCTATATGCATTGCCTGAATCTGTTGGTTTCTAAAGCGTGTTGTATCACTTCCATTAGAGAAGCTCTTGGCAATATCGGCGAAATTATTAATTTCGTAAGAGTATAATAAGCGGCCATCACTCATGAAAGACAAAATCAGTCAGTTGTGCTCTCAGCATAAAAACTCTAAATTGATATCATTGGGTGAAACTCAGTGGATTGAGCGACACGATGCTATTTTACAATTTAAGGAGATTTTTCCTGAAATTGTGGCATATTTTACTTAACTTTATTCTAAAGTTTGAGTTCATGATTGCTCTAGTTACCATAGCTGAAATATTCGGGATAACTGTAAGCCTTTTCAGACAACTACAAAATCCGAACGTTGATCTAGTTCAGTGTTACGAAATGATTTAAAGCGTTAAGATACCTTAAAAGAATGTTGAGAAAATCAAACTGTATATTCTGTTTTTGAAAACGCTATCACGTTAGCAAAAGATGTTGGTATAGAAGTTAATGTGCATTGAATAACTTCCAGACAAACTTATCGAAGCAATATTCTTATTACAACTTCTCCAGAAGCTCATTGTCGCAATAATGTTTTTCTTCAATTCTTGGATTATTTTTCAGTGAATTGTCCAATAGATTCTCACGGGATAAACACAATCACAATCACATCCTAGAATTTCAGTCCTTGATTCCAGCTTTTCGGAATGACTAAATTCAGATATAGACGATTTAGTAAAAGGTGCAAGCATTTACTTGAACAAGAACAAAACTTGCCAGGAACTATTACAGAGCTTTGAGGTGAATTAAAAACGTGGTTTAACTTTTGGAAAACTATCAAGAGTAAACCGAAAACGGATATTTCCACACCAAAAGCAACTTCTATCCAAACATCAGAGAACTTCTAATCATCGTATACGTCATACCAGTAACAACATTCACGGCCGAAAGGTCATTTTCAACATGAAGGTTTGTGAAAACCTATCTAAGATCCAATATGCAACAGGATAGACTGAATGGTTTGGTGTTACTTAACGTCCACCGTAACAATGAGGTGATTCCAGAGGAAGTAGTTAATCTTTTCCCCACAAAAAAAGAAAGAAAGAAAAGAAAAGAAAAAAGGAGATCACAGCTACAATGACATGTAAATTGCATCATCATCATCATCATCATCATCATCATCATCATCATCATCATTATTATTATTATTATTATTATTATTATTATTATTACTGTACACTTTTTCTGGGTGCATATTTTTATTTACATATTGTATTTATGAAACTAAATCAACAAAGTCACATTTTTGGAATGTAAACTGAATATGTGTGTGTGTGTTTGTTTGTTTGTTTGTTTTTTTTTTTAAATATTGAACTATTTCTGTGTGCTTGTGGTTCATTATTTACAAACAGAATCTATATCACAGTTATATTATTTCATTTACTTAAATATTTAGTGAGCAACTGTTTTAGTATGACCTTAATTGTTATAAATCCATATTGGGTAGTCGATCGGGTTGCCTCTATCGGACATTTCTAGATCCGCGCCTGGATTAGAACACTTGTTTTTGTCAATACACAAGCACAATTGTATTGCTTGATAAATAGCAAATACTTCTGCCTGAAAGACATTTCGTTAGATCGCTTAATTCCTAGCTGTGTGTCGTTAGCTAAAACTACTGGCACATTATGAGCAATTATATACTGATCTGTGATATAGTTATGAAGGAAAGGAGTAGTCACGGGTTCATGACAGCAGATTTTAGTCGCTATGGTAATTAAAAATATAGGTAACAAAATAATCCTTTTTTATTTTTAATGAATGTCAGCAAATGTCTTGTATCTCACACTGCCAGTTATGCAGCATATATGTAAAAATGAAACTTGGGGGAGGGAGGTCAACAAAACAGCGTTTGGGTTGGCACATAACTTCCAAAGTGTGTTTCGTTCCAAGCTTATTGAATTCAGGGTACATGAAATATTGAAAAAGCCAGAATATACAATTAAGAGCGAATGTGTTGCTTTCCCAGTTTGTAGGTATTGGGGCCATACGGTTTGCTAACCGGCCCACATGCAACGCAGAGATAGTACAGGCATGCTATATGTGACTTTTTTTTTTTTTTTCATGCTTCATATAGAATAGCTAATCCGTCCAATAAAATGCTAATTCCAGTAGTTTATTAGGTCTGCGTTTTATATTCCAAACTTTATTAAACTGAAAATATGTGCTATAGGATAGCAGCTTAACTTCGCTTCCCCTCTTCCCACCACAACCAGTTTTGGCATAAAGCGCATGCAGGAACGCATGGAACTGAAATAATGTATGTATACGTTATAAAATTATTATTTAAGATAACACTTATTTCCTGGGACATTCTGGTAGCTTCTTTGGGTGTATTACAAATAATTTACAAATATTAACTAAAATGAAAATATTATACCTCGTTTTCGGCTGCGTAGACATTAAAAACATATTAACATCTTAACTTCATGAATTAGACAAAAACAACCTGTTTAGTCCCCACACTATTCCTTCCATATATTTTGAGGTCCTTTAATATCTGTCTAGTGACTCGAGTCGTTTGCAATTCGTCGCCTGGTTTGGTACACATAACTTGGTATTTTTTTTTCCAATTAATAATACAGCGCGTCCATAAATGTCATCCCGATTATAATACATATTATCGTTTATGTTTTCATTTTTACAGAAATGAGTTTAAATGTAGAATTGGTATTTGAATAGGAATTGTATCCTGTACTTACAGAAGTATTTAGGAATTTAGTGTCCAATGAATGCTCAAGTATTTGCATGACAGCTGATGAGAAACTAGTCCTTTTGATGATGAAATGCTGCCTAGTGTAATTGTTGCTGCTGGAATCTCCTTTCAAACAACTCTGTTAAACTGCATATGTGGTGAACTTAATATTCACAATCTTCCACCCGCCAATGACTATTACAATATTACAAGTAGCTATGATTAATCAGACAAGTAATAATATCTGTATCATTTGCATTAATTCTTGCCTATGATTATTATTTTTGTGGCTATCAAAGAAATCAGTTTATGCATTTTATACGGAGCCTTCGCCCCGTGAGCTTGGCCTCGTGGCGTTGGACGGCCAGGGTATGTGTTCTCTCTCACTTCTCTGAATTTTTTCTACCGCATTCATTTGGAGTACATTTCAGTACAAAAAAGGCATGTTTTTGCTCTGTTTAAAGGCAAGCTAAAAATATGTTGTCAATCAAATTCTGCATTGTATTTTCTCCCTTCAGAGAACCTGTACAACTTGCAAACAAATTTAGGCAAGCGGTATTATAACATATATAATGATGTATGCCTACTAAAGCCAAACTAAACGAAAATGAATAAATGAATAGTTCCATAGAAGTCACTCCGAAAGTTTTGCACAGGAAAACATAAGCTTCGCAAATTAAGGTTGAAAAGTTACAAAACTATTAAAACTTAAACCATATAGAATCGCCATAGTCAGCAATTGCAGTAATATGAAGATGGAAACCAGTTTAGTTTCGGTGATTCAATTTTTTGGAGTGTTAAGGAAAGCGCACTTGATTCACTCTTCATATTCTTTACCGACGAAGCACGGTTTTATATAAATGGTCGCATTACATCGCAGAACTACAGGTATTGTAGAGAAATTGTAGTTTACACACGAAACTTCTTTGAATGATGAGAAATGTGGTATAGTGCCTATCTATTGTGATCTTAGTTGTAATTTTATTTCCTACAAAGTACCTTGAAAGAAAGAGTCTCAGATGCGGTGATACTAGTCAACTTTCGTTGGAGGTCGCAGAAGCTGACACGATGTTATATCAAGCATATAGCTGCCACAATAACCCGCCTTTCGATGATTCAAAGAGTTAGAAAGACTGTGCTCCAGGTGCTCCAATTACTGCAATGAACTAGCCCATGATTAGAACAGGTGCGTCAATGGTAAGATTGACGATTAACAGTGGATAGATTAGTAGATATGTTGTATATTTCTCAAGTTTTGCTTTCACCATTCTGCACGATCGGCTTCGATGTAAAATGCTTCTGTATCAGATGTGTGCCATGCCTGAACAGAAGTTGGTGCCAGTGAATGTGTGTCAAGAACTTCAGCGTCTGGTATGGTGAGACATATGAACTCCATCATTACTTGCCTTCACCATCACGATCACGAAAGCAAACAGGCGAGCTCAGTCTGGAAGTAACGTGGTTCTCCGACACCACAGTGGGCCAAGATAGTTCGATCGGCAGAATTTCGTTCTTCGGCTGTCGCAGAATGTTATGAACATAAAATTCCCCGCAACCAAATGGTTAATGGGGAGTATTAAGACACTGTTTCGAGCGTCCCGGCCGAATACATCCATCTGGTTCATCTACGGCTGTCTTGAAGCCCAGGGTGGTTCTGAAGATGATGTCAAAAATGGTTTCCAGGACGTCTTTCAGGATTGGCAAATACTTTGGGGCAAGTGCATACAACTCAATGGGGACTACTTCAAAAAATACATCAACCTTAATGGGGACTACTTCAAAAAATACATCAACCTTGACCCTGCCTACTGTACAATCATTCTCATTATTAATTACTAGCCCTCGTAGCACGTCCCTTACTATAAACAACGACGCTATAATATGCACAATTTATCGTATGTAGATTCCATTTTGTTAATGCATTCCTGAAATGATAAGGAGGGGTTGGCTACTGAAAACTTCGCTGAGATGATTTCAAATAATATGTAGTCTGCTTTGAAAATATTACGTAATATATTTTTATTATTACATTAGTAAACACAAACCGTACAAAATCCTTTTTTGTAATCTTCCAGGGAAAAGATACTATTCAGTTTTGTTTGTGTGAAAAGATTTCAATGAAAATTGCTTCGTGCCTAATGTTCCATTTCGCACCTGCTTTGCAATGCTCTCCAAGGCTCTTTAACATCAAAGCATATGCTTTTCCACTTTCGCGCGTAACATCAAACCGAGTCATCCGGGAGAGGGGAAAAAAACACCACCATTATCTAACATTGATCACCAGAGTAGTGAATCTGACACGGCCGGATCAAAGCTGCTTCCATCATACGGTTAATTCGCTATGTTCTGACCCGTGTGTTCATTCTGTAGCGAAATACAACTTGCCTCGTGCTTGGACAGCGAGATGCCCATAGGTGTTGATCCTGAATTTCCAAAGGCATGGTATGACCTAGCTGCATATGTTTTGATCTTTATATTCATCATCCCAATGTAAATTCTGCAATTCTGGAAGTTTTAGTGTAGGATTTGAAGGAAGAATATGTAATGTTTTAGTGAATTGTGCTTTAATGTTGAGAAACTGGAAAATATTGAATCAGAGAATAATAAGTGACACGGTGTGCAATAAATGTTTTGAAACGCATTGCAGAATAGCAAATACTCATAAATTTTAATGTCTATACTTGATGTGAAGTAATTTATACTCACACAAAACTGTCACCGCGAATATTTCCTAAACGAATACAGTTGATGCTCTGTATTCACTTATAATGTACAGGTTTCAACAGTTACAAAAATTTTCTAGTATTAATTTTATCATTTCTAAATTTTTCATTCTTGATCATGTTATCAATGCTTCTCTTTACTCTTCCCATTCTTCCTATCCTTGTCCAGGTCAGGAATCTTCGCTCACTAGCTTTGGTTCCCATTAGATGGAACAGATATACAAAGTTCTTGATGCATATGATGTAGCATTTCTGGCTTGCTCGCTTCGGTATTTTGGGTTGACCAGATATCTCCTGGCCTTTTCTAAATTGGCAGATCCGAAGCCTTCTTCGCTTGCCGACCCAGTAACCCAAGTATTATGATATATAATTCACATGCAAAATGGCATTCACTTTAAATGCTGAGGTTCTACCATACAAGGTCGCATTGAAAGCTATAACTTTTACTACATGTTGTAAATAAATTGACCATTACACGATCTGCTCCTTCAAACAAAAGAGTCACACCTTTAAAATGTTGTTGTTTTCCTATATCCGTTCTGTCGATTCTGGTGGTCAAATGATAACCCTAAGTATGGCTTCCTTTGAAAGGAAAGTGAACCCTTGGATACCGTATCGTGGATTAACTGTACCAAAAAGAACCTCAAGTCTGAAAGAAGAGACCTCTGAGCAAATATTTTGACCGTTTCACGCCCTGAATTGAATGGTATTCTAATGAGATGTTAAAGAGCGTCATTAAAAAAATAAAACAGAACATTCTTCTACATTTTTTTATTTCAGTGAACATTCGCCTGGCTCCCCCTTGCAGTATCTCGGGAGCGATTGTGTGAATCTACAGCAACAGCAGTCTCTGCCCCCCATTGTGTTACACGTCCAGTTTCCCTTGGATGATTAAAGAGATTTGTCGAAATGGCTGAGAAGTATCTGAATATTTCTCAGCGTACACATTGCAAGAAAGTGAATTCCTTCTATACGTTAATATCATGCCTGAATTTCCTCCGCATTTGTAAATGACATTTTCTCCAACATATTCAGTACATTTACTTCTATAAGAAACAACAACATACAGACTAGGAAAATGTAACGTAACGGAAACAAGAGAGCTGAGTTGGGCAGTAATCAATTGTACATGTCCTTGTAATGACAGCGAAATGAAGCGGACCAAATCTTGTTTCAAAGGTTCAATGATGACATTTCATTAACTATTGCACTAAAATCACAAACGACATTGTTATTCTAATCTTATCTACATTTATTTACATAGCGTTAGTGCGTATGTTATATTTAAAAATAAATTTAATGATAGATAAATGCTTTATGTTCACCGTTGTAAACTCTGTATTAGTACTTCTTAGGCTTTCACGACCGGTGTTGTAGTTAAAACAGTTAAAATCTCCCGGGTTGTTTAAACTAAAACTCTGTAATGTCTATAAAAACTTGAACTCCTCTCTGTAAGCACATTCTTTGAAAATAGCACATAAACTGTACATTTTGTTTCGAACACGAGTTAGAGAGTCATCCAAACATCTACATCATCCAGGGTCTCAAGACATCAAATTCATACACACAGTCATTTGCTAAGGTTTAATTGAAAAATTAATTACAGAGATATACAGAGTGTGCGAGAAATTTGATTCAGTAATAGTACTGCAGGAGAGAGAATATTATATCGACTATTATGGGCATAGGAAGAAACTTTTCACGAGCCACAAAGACGGAGATATGTTAACAAATCATTCGGGTCAACCAAGTATTATTGATTATTTTTATTGATTATTGTTATTGATTGATTTATTTATGGACGCTCTTTAACAGCTCAGGTCATCAGCGTCCCATTGAACTCAGGGCGTGAAACGGCCGACAAATTTTGCTCAGAGGCCTCTCTTTCAGGCTTGAGGTTCTTTATCGTGCCGTAAATGTACGACACGGGACCCACGGCTTTACTTCCCTTCCGAAGGAAGCCATACTTAGGTTTTTTACGCCCAAAAAATCCATTGATCCTGACCTTGACCGATCTTGAGTTGAGAAAGCAAGTATGGTTACCATTACACCACCAGGGCTGACCCACACTGTCGGGCAGATATGTACATTGGTTTATGCATTTTTCTGTCCACTCATGTCCTTTGCGTTTCTGAACGCAGGAATACGTGCAGATAAGAATATGCTGTATATTTGTAACCCTACATTCTTGCGCGTCACGATTCTGCGTCCATTCCTACCCGCGCGCAAGAGTGTGTTTAAGCATGTACGTGTAAAGACCGCTAAATACAGTACTGTGTATAACGTGAATGATAACACACAGGTGTGTGTCTTTATGGATATAGACCGTCCTCCCGCAAAATATGATACACTTAAATGTTTGCGGAATCTGGTGCGTGCTCAAAGTATCGTCCTCCCAATCATTGTCAGGGCGCTCTCCTCCTACTGAGCTGGGCGATCACGGTATAACGTTATTGCGGCGACGACTCTCATACACTTGTCCAGTCGTTCAAACAAACAAACAAACACGCACACGCGGACACACACACACACACAAACACACACACACAAAAGGTAGCTCGAATAATTCTTACTTTGTAGAATGCCTCGACCACTTATAAACGATTACCGCTCTTATCCAAATGACATGTCGCACCATCAGTGCAGAAGTTTTATAAATACTGTTACCAGTCGGATGAGTTGCCCCTGCCTTTTACTCGGGCGTTTTCATTTGCTAATGCTAAATGTGCTTTTAGGCCGTCGTCATGTCATTGTTAACAGCATTACTGTAGTATAAGGTGTTGTGGGAGGATCCTTTTGAGTCATTTCAACCAATATTTAGACCTGAACTCGTCTAAAACTACATTACAACCGCTTAGCCCTGAATAAAATTGCAAGTTAAGAGGGTGGTTGGTTCTTATTCTCATTTTATTGTCCTGAGTCCTGTGATTTTAAAGATATTTTACGTAAGCCTTGTATTATATACTTTCTCAGTTTAGTTCATTTAATAATTTTATCTGAAAATTTCTGTTACATTAATTCAGTTTGAAAGCTTTATAAATGGTGTGAACAAAGTTGAGCAAAGAGGGAATGCGAGTTGCGTTCAGATCTGCTCATTGCTAATTTTGTTCTTATTGGCTGGGCCTCTGTTAATCAGCTGTTAACATCGTAGTCAGTGAAGCGATAAGGCGGCTACAAGAATCGAGTTGAAGCAGGTCGGCCCAATTGCTTCGCACCTTGACACCAACCGGTTGTGTTGTCGTGAGTTCGTTCACCAGGCCAGTTCTGCTCGAAGACTTGTGATAAATTGAAAGCGTGTGCCAACTGTGACGTCAAGCTGGCCTGGCCTGCCCTGATTATTTGCCTATGTTAGCAAAGCTCCAAATAAGGTACGACCGCCATATGTTCATGAGATGTAATTCATAGCAACTTCCGGAAGCGGAAGCTTCCGAATAATTTCGCCAAAATGCATTTTGCATGTTTACTGTTGCAATGATGTGGAGAAACTTTGCTTTCCTCTTTCTCTGTTAGTTATTATAGTCTTCATTTTCTTACATTTTATCTAGTTAACTTTTTTTCTTTTCTGCATAAGGTCCAAAAACCTGAGCCTGTGGGGTAGGTGTGTGTGGGTCAAACACTTGTTGAAAACATATAATGCCAGTCTATGTGCATTAAAAATAACTGAAAGAATTAAGACGATTTGTATTGGCTTCTAATTCAGCGTTAAATGTCTGTAAAATATTGTAGTATATCTGCATGCAACATAAGAAAGTGAGCTTAGTACCTACAGTACTTTCTATTTTCTTAAATTCTAACCAAATTTACACCTAAAGATATACTTTTTATGCATATATCTATAAAATAATAACTAAAAGCAATTAAGTCATACCCAGCACTGTAATTCTACGATGAAGTCAACTATTTTATCGTCAAAATCTGTGCAAATTGCAGAAATACTAAATATTAATGTTTCGCATGTAGTTAACAAGCATATATCGTGTCTCATTAAGCCATTTTACACATTAAAAAGTCGATGATTTTTTCTGCATCCATTTACTTATCTGGAGATTTGATTGTTCTCGCTAGTTCTTCTAGTCATCCTAATCTATAGGTAGATGTTTCATGTTGTACGATTTTTATATGTAATTTCCAATTAGTTGGCATATTTCATTAATTCTTCACGAGTGCTATATTAAATTCAGCAGTGCCGTGGCACTTTGAAATATATTAAATAGATATTTACTGTGAAAGTGTATATAAATTTATTGGATCTCGGTACGTTTAACAAACACTAGTGTTTAATTTAACAAGGCATCTTTTTGAGAAAATACTTTTTATAAAATTAACGTATAGAAAATTATAATAATAATGAATTATTGAATATATCTCTGGTGAAAGTATAGATAAAAATACCAGTAATGAATTATTGCCAAAGCCTTCACAAATAACTTGCAAAATTTTCAACCCCCAACTCTACATAGGCTCTGAGAAAGTTTGCATCCTATGAGCACTATTTTAACATTGGAGAAGTGGAACGTTTCGGATCCCCAAAGTGACAAGAAAGTGAGAAATATTATTATTTTTCTAAAGCTATTTCTAATCAGCTCGTATAACTCTTCACTTATTACATGAAAATACGCTTGAATGGAAAAGAAATTCAAACTTATTTCCGTTACTTCAGAGGTAGATGCATTTAAAGCCTGTTTGCGCAGGTGCACATCATTCAACATTTATTAATTTTTTAGCTACAGCAGGTTTTTCCTCGTTATAAGTGCTGCAATTTTGTGGACGCCGAAACAAAAGTGTTATGTAATGTTTTCTAACTTTCACATAAAATTGTTTTCTAACATTAAATCTCTCCTGACAGCTGTAGCCGTTAGTAAATAAACAGTGCCCCCTCCCCTTTCTGTTATTATTGTTATTGTTGCTCGTTTTTATGACACTGCAGGCGGAGCAGATGGAAAAGCCAACTAGCATTGGTCTACGCCTGAGTGACCTGTTTATACACATAAAAACCTGACAAAAACTGCAACTACAGTAGTGCCTGCATAGAAGTTTTAACAAAACAATTGTATATAATATCCTGTACAAACTATTTTACTAAAAGATACATATAAATCAAGTAAAATGAGGCACGAAATAAGCCTACACAAATACAACCGATTCAGGTTCAGTTTTTTATTACTAAGCAAAAATGAATATTTTTCGGACTAGAGCATATTCTGATACTTTTTTCAGTAGATAGGTTAGTGCAAATGATATAGAACAAGTCAATGGCAATTAGCAAACAAAGATATTTTACAGTCATAATACACATTTCGTTATATACATATATTATTCCTTATGTTCTTTGCTTTGAGATTAATATGCTAGTTGTAAAACAATGCACTTATATTTTGTAAGTCAAAGAATTCTTATGCGTTTCTATAGTATTTCATGAACTAAAATAATCAGAAAATTATTCAAATTGCGTTCTAATCATTCATACGTACAAGCAGTGATGCAGCAGGAAGTACATCAGTTTTGCTTTAATTTTTTTGATTTTAGATATGTTGATTTATTGTGTAATTTGGTATTCACGTTGGTTGATCTGTTTTGTTAAGCTTCTATGTTCTGGTAATGTGCACATATGTTTTTTGTCTTGTGTTATAGCTGTGAACTGCAGCGTTGGTTGTTGAAATTTTGGATAACTCACTTTACAATAATATTATTAGATCATAAATATGTATATATACCGGGTGTCCCATTTATCTTGCTCACCGAAAATATTTTTTTTTCTGATGCATCAAATGAAATATTGTTTCAAACAAACGTTTTTGGGAGTTCTTGCTGAGAGTATACTTTCATTGTCTCCATTAATGTAGGAGATACTAGATAGAACTTCATTTATCAAATGGCAGCTTATAAATTTTATTCAAAAATACACTAACCCTTTTCAAAAGTTTTTCAGAAATGTATCACATTTTATTTAATATCACTAAAGTGCATTGTTTAATTAAATGTAATAGAACAAAGCATTATCTCCAACTTACATTCTCCGTAAATCAGCAGCATTTATACCTTCTCTTCATGCGTGTATATTTTGTAAGCACAATTGTAGTTACAAATACTCAGTGCAGTACTAGCTTACTCTGATGAATAACTATAATGCTTCCCACTCCCTCTCAGGGCACCTGTGTTTACATGCATCGGAAATCATAAACAAAACTCAGAACTCTACTACAGTACACCAATGGGTACGATCAAAGCATTAAACAGTTTGCCTTCTTAAGTAACTGTGCACGTGTCACCGTTTGCACATCTACTGTTTTCTTGACAAAAATGGCAGTGTGTGATGCATTTGTGAATAGCTCTTGATGACAATACCTTTATTCTTGAATAAAATCTACATGGTGCCATTTAAAAACAAAGTTATACCCCGTATCTCCTACACTAATGAAGATAAAAAGTACACCTTCAGCAACAACATTTGTTTTAATTTTTTATTTGACGCAGCAGAAAAAGATAATTTGGGATCAGCAAGATAAATGGTAAACCCTGTATATTATATATCCATACATATACTTTTAAAAGGAAACACACACTAAAAACACACTGAAACATTTTATATTTCGAGTCGTAGTCTTCTTGAAAATATTAGACTTCGGATCGAAATAGTATACTTTAGTGTGTTTTATTAGTTTGTGCTCCCTTTTAAAACTGTTGATCAGTCTGTTCACTCTAGTGTAACATTTCTCAAATGCAGGGTGTTTTATATTTCACTTGATATACATAGGGGTCCCGCTTAAAATACAAATAAAAGAAATGACATATAATTTAAAAATGTGTACCAAACAGAAATAAACATATTTAGGCTTAGTAACACAGACCTTGCAAGTTATGCAACAATGGTTGTCATGAAAATTGATCTCGACAAATGAATAAATAATAACAAATTGTTAATTCTGTAAAGCTAGAATTATGTGAACAATTTAGCAGACATCTTGGTTAGCAGAAACAAAGTATGTACAACGCCGATTGACACTATCCCATTTCTGACTCTAACAGAATAATAACGACGTTCAAGCAAACAGGAAGCTTGTTTTTGTATTTCTGCCTTCAGTTAGCATTCCTACTCGGCTGAATTAACGTCAAGTCTGCGTAGCGGGTAAGGCAGTAATAGGAGCAGATGGAAAATTTCGCAGAGCTCCCACCATAAATAGCAAAAGCAAAATAACGGGTCATAACTACAGTTAGATAATTTGTCGCGTAAGGCGCACTCCTACCCTCCATAGCTAATTCTCAGAACTAACCACCTCATTACACCGATAGAAACTCACTCTGCAATAATGACGTTATTCATTTTAAATGACTGGCGGTAATATTTATTTTTTTAGTTCTTTAGAAGAGCACTATTTGTAAAATGAAAATAAGTTAAATTTATATCCTAATGCTTCTAGTATTTTTACTGATGATTAAATTAACATCTTAAACTTATATACAGCATTAAACTAACTACTCTGAATAAACAATGATTGATAGGATATTTTTATTAATATTCAGAATGAAATTTTAAAGAAGCTGCATATTTGTGGTTCAATTCCCTCTTACCCCACAACCAGCGGTAAGATTTCACAATCCATTTAGGACCATCCCGTTCTGAAAGGAATTAATTCAGGTACCTGGGATGGTTTTTTTTTTTTTTTTTTGGATTGATTTATTTATGGAGGCTCTTTAACATCTCAGGTCATCAGCGTCCCATTCAACTCAGGGCGTGAAACGGCCGACAAATTTTGCTCAGAGGCCTCTCTTTCAGGCTTGAGGTTCTTTTTCGTGCCGTAAATGTGCGACACGGGACCCACGGCTTTACTTCCCTTCCGAAGGAAGCCATACTTAGGATTTTTACACCCGAAAAAATCCATTGATCCTGGTCAGGTTCGAACCCGCGTTTTGGGCGTAGGAGGCAAGTATGGTAACCACCAAAGGGATGTTAAACTGTATAGGGGATTTGCTTTGAAATTATTCCTGTCTATTAGACAGCAGAAATTTGGCCAACAGAAAAATGGTGTATTCTAGCAGCAATTTCCACATGCACCATATTGGTGAGAAACTGTAATTCTCCCGTTATGGCAGCGGGCGCTTTGCCAGCGGTATATTTTATCTCCGCAGATTTCTGTAGCAATTGCTTGCATTTTGCATAGCGATAATCCCTATGGGAAATTAGTACGGGGAAATCAAAGATTCAATATGCTGCGAAATGAGAGAGTCGGCAATGCTGTTCCAAAGTGGCTTCAAAGGTCGAAATGAACGTAGCATTACAAATGTCCATTCCACACCAGTATTTACTTGCTACAATCGAAAGAGCAATAGAGGTGGATATGGACGAAATTTTAATTACTTTTCGCCTTCTAGCACACCATACTTCAAAAGAATTCAATAGCGGTCTCTGTCGGTAAATTTAATTATAAGTCTACAAAATACTTTGTCTTTATTTTTGGATTTTGAAACCACTCTCTTGTCAGTTGGAGAGCTAGGATTAAATAGCTTAATTTTACTGTTAGTGTTATTCAATAATTAAAAAACGTTTGAGGTACAGGGTTGAAGCATTAGCTTTTAAAGGATTTAAGTACATGTTGAGCTTTGTCCTATTTAAGAATTTGGTTCCATAATTTTGAAGAAAATTAAGAAACGCTCAAAAGTTTTGAGAATCTAGAGGTAAATATTAAAATGTGTAAAGTGTAAATATTAATAACCTTTCCCTCATCCAGTCGAGTTTCTAGTGTCTAGTTTAATCAAACGCTTTTGTCTAAACATTAACACATGCCAAGCGGTAGCGAAAATTATCCAGTGTTGTCACATATACTTTCGTATATCAAGGATTAAGCAGAAACGGTTAATATTTTATTTTACATATATTATTAAGAATATATTAGGTTGCCTTAATTAATAAAAATAAATAAATTATTTTCATTTCCGCATACAATCTCTGTTAGCACTGAACAGTACTGAAAGAAACTGCAGAGAAGTGACAAGGTTGTTTTGCTGAGGGAGCTCTCATTTCTCATGCGTATCATGGCAAAGGAATGTAAATACGCAGCTGAATAACAGTCTCACTTTCAGAACAAAAGTTCAACGGATGTTTGTCTACTATCTCTTTTAGAGTTTACTAAGATTAAAACCTTGAACGTAAAGCGTACATCTATTACGGATACGAAACATTTACAAATATGACACCTCAGTAAAAATATCTCACCGTTTGTCATCGTTTTGGCAGCAGTGAAGCACATGTGTTTAAAATGATAAATATTATCTTTTAGGAGTTAGATTTTTGGTCTTTTAAGTTCTTCCATCTCATATTAAATACATTTTACCATCTCATTCTTTCTTCTCCTCGCCTTATTATCAATTTTTATTATAATGAATGACTCAAAACTTTGGCTTCAAGACACTTATGTTATTAAATAGTTTCAATTATATTTTAATTTTCTAATCAACTCAGTTATTACTCAATAAAACTTACACAGATGCATATCAAAGAAAATATTTCATTCAGTTATTTATAGAATCGGTAACATTTCATCTGAAAAAAAACTTTTTTTATTAATTTGTACGTACAAATTTAACACATTTAAGTAAAAAATAACCATCCCGTATTTGAAGAGAAGATTTGAATATTTTAAGAATATGGATTGTGCTTAACATGGAAAAAAAAAAAAAAACTAATTATGTAAATTGTGCAGTTTTGCTCATGTAGATAAATAGTTCAAAATGTTTATAATTTAGCATATATTTAAAGTTTATAGTCTTCCTTTTTTTATTCCTAAAAGAAGTGTATAAAATAAGAATTAATATATAACTCGAGTTCAGAATGCGAAGTTTGGAAGGGAGCATAGTATCATAAACAAACCTGATACTGGAGTTTAATAAGGGGGGAGAGGAAATGTATAAATATCTTTTTCTCCATCTCTTAGGAGTTTTCGAGAAAATAAGTAGTTTATCTTCATACATATGGGAACAATACTTAATTTCCTGTTTTTTTATTTATTTATTTATTACGAAATTTAACATCTCAGGTCATCAGCGTCCCATTCAATTCAGAGAGTGAAACGGCCGACAAATTTTGCTCAGAGGCCTCTTTTATAGTCTTGAGGTTCTTTATCGTGCTATAAATGTACTACAGGGGACCAATGGCTTTACTTCTTTCCGAAGGAAGCCATACTTAGGATTTATAAGCTCGAAAAAATCCATCGGTCCTGGCCGGGATCGAACCCGTCATCTTGGGCCTGGTTTATTTGTATAACCTTACTGCAAAAAACAGGTTGCTAATTTTTTCATTTTTAACATCAACGCTATGTCAATATTAAGCTCAATAATACCAAACCTTAAAAAAAAAATAAATAAATAAATAAATAAAATAAACGCTTCAATTTAAAAAAAAATGGATTTTTTTTGTATATCTCTGTTTATCCATTATTATTATAATGGGAATGTGTGAATTACAGCGCATTGCCAAATTACAGCTTATGAAAGATAAGGGAGAATAATTTTCCAGCCTGATGCGGTTTGGTATCGCAGTTACGTTGGAAGCCAAATTATGAAACCTTTGGTTTTATCGTCATCGTTGTTATTGGTCCCATGTTGGGCGCCAAATTTTGAAGTCTTTTTGCAAACTGATTATTGTCACTTCAGTGTTGTTGCCCACGCTCCAACGAGAACAATTTCTTAGGGTGATTGTACCATCTTGTTGATTGGAACTCAATAGGACCGGGAGAGGTAAATAAACACGCGATGATCTATAGTATCTATTGGTATTTTATTACGTCCAAAATATTTCGCGTTCTGTGGTGTTTTTTGCTTACGATAGACTTATCTACGTCGATTTGCTGCGTGTGAAAGTATTGTTGTTGATTTGTTTTATTTACGGGCGCTCTTTAACATCTCAGATCATCAGTGTCCCATTCAATTCAAGGCGTGAAACGGCCAACAAATTTTGCTCAAAGGCCTCTCCTACAGGCTTCCGGTTCTTTTTCGTGTCGTAAATCTACACGAGATCTTTGACTTTACTTCCCTTCCGAAGGAAGTCATACTTAGGACTTTTACGCCCCCCCCCCAAAAAAAAAAGATTGAACCGGCGATCTTGGGTTTAGAAGGCAAGGTATGGTTACCTCTAGACCAGGACCGACATATGAAACTTACGCCGCGGCGCGTAAAACTGAAAGTCGAACTTATGAGTTCTGCAAACTGCGTGTGGATCTTATAACTGCGTGCCTCAGTAACATCGAATTAGAACTGCTCCTGAGCAAATGTGAATTGAATGAACTGAATGCCCCAGCGTAGCAACCGCCTCCCTTATATATTAAATTCAAATCAAAAATCGTTGTCTAGGAAACGCTAAAAGCTGATGCACCTTTTTTAAAAATTTGAAACACATATTTATTATTGGCTAGTTTAAAGTTCACCTGCCGTAAGTATCATGCGTTGTATTTTGCAAGTTTAAAATGTTCGTTGTCAATGGCTGGTTTAAAGGGCTAGAGCTGTACAACCATCAGTCGGGGGTCGTAGCCCCAAACAGTTTAAAAGTCTTTCAGTTTATTAACCTTGCAGTAGCATCCCTTTAAAAAAATAAAGGAACTTCATACACGACCTTCCGGTTATTTTCTCTGAATAGTTTTTGGTCCTTTTGTTGGCTTTCCAAGCTTGCGTAACAAAACACAAAGGAGCGTTCTCTTTTTGTTGACATACAATTTACAGGTTACAGTTATACCGTATCATAAGTTATACAATATATCGACAACACTAACTACTAAAAGTATTATGATTGGGCTTACATAAATATACATTATAATTATATTTCAAAATTACACTAAAGTATTTGTTCCTATAAAAATATGACATTGAGTTCACTGGATGTTTGTAAATACAAACTGTTTTCAACAAAACGGACTTTCTTAAAATGGTATAGTATACAGAAAGTCACACGCATAAAAACAAAAATAAACAGATTTCCAAACGATTAACAATGACATTGGTAAATACATGTATATGTATGAGAGGTGCCAACTTTACAGGTATATTATCCGTAATCCTATAATGTGAACCCGGGCCCTTCAGATCTACAGCGTGTTCACTAAGTAAACATGGCCATGCCTTCCTACAACAGTCGTAATATTTTTGTAACACTGCTGTCTTTTTGTCAGTGGAAGCAATTTCATAGCTAACAAAACTAATCAATTGAAATTAAAACAGGACTTTAAATCACACATTACGGAAGTTGGAAAATCAAATAGGAAATGAAAATAAATGTAATCGGAAAATCACTACCAGTTGACTAAGAAGTTGTATCTCCACCGGAGTTTCTGCGGTTTCTATTGCAACCGGTTCGAATACTTGCCGGAAGAAGTGGTGACTTCGTGTAGATAATAAGTATATGACAGCATTGGCATTTCTCTCTTTTTCACTCGCTTTTAAAGCGGCAATTTTGTTTTTCTTTTCATTGATACATTTCGTAAAGTGGGCAGAAATCTCTGATAGATTTACGAAAATACTTAATAGTTGGCGCGTCTGTGTAGGTATATATTTATTGTAATGTCATTCGTTTTAGCAAATTCAGAAGGAATGTATCCATGAAACGATTTTTGAAAAAGTTCTTAAAATCACCATGAAAATTTTGTATGTAGGACCGTGTGTGTATGCTCGCGCTTAACGCTCTAGCGGTCGCAATTTTTGTTTTTACTCAATGAAACTTGGCTATAAATTAACAAATGATTCCTCGCATTCGTGAATCATCAAAATTGGACAGTTGGGAGTAGGGGTTAACTTAAAGCGAAATTTTAAAAGAAAATTTAAATATCACGCTAGCGGTCCAATTTTGATTTTTTTCTCAACGAAACTCGGTATATGCCATTTAAAAAATGTTTCTAAAAATCAGATTTTTAGGAGGGAGGGTTACCTGAAACCCAAAATTTAAAAATCGCTCTAGCTGCATTAATATATATTTTTTCGAAACGAAACTCCGTATATATAATATAAATAAAGAATCAAAAATAAATTTCTGAAATGAGGGAAATTGGGCTATTAAGAGTGGAGGTTTACCTGAAATCCAAAATTTAAAATTCGCTCTAGAGGCAGAAACGGGTATTTGTTTCTTCAAAAAAAAAAAAAAAAAAAAAAAAAAAAGGAATGCACCATTTAAATAAAAAAAAATCTTAGGGAAATCGGACCATTAGGAATAAGTGTATATCTGAAAACCAACATTTAAAAATTGCTCAAGCGTTTAATTTTCTATCTATTGTTTCAAAATAAGAGGATAAATTAACTCAGCATACGATATAAACTGTATTTATAATAATGAATAAGTTTTATATTTAACAAAAGCATTGTCGTGAAATAGCAACTCTGAAATATTAATCTTTGTGAGAATTATGTTTGTATATAAGAGCGCTCTGTAATAACCTTCATTACATGCTTTTACTACAATAATATTTAAACTAAATTTCAAAGCCACTGTAAATCGATGGAACTTTTGATTTTCTATTGTTCATTGTGTTTATTTGCTTATTACGTTGTATTTGTTTTTAAGTGGTAACTTTTGAAACATATGAACATCTTAAATACACAAGACAAGTGGAAACTTTCTGTTATTTCTCTCTATTTTAGTGAATGTAAAACTGATATCAAGAGCTCAGTTCATAAACATGGTTACATTTAAATAAGTTTAAAAATATTCGCACAATATAGCCTTATCTATCAGTGGTTATATATTCATTTAATTAATAGTATACCATAGTTCTTGTAATTTAATAATAATAATTCTAAAAACGTGGTTTCAATATTATGATAGATTGCAAGAATTCTAATTTTGTTCCTCTAATACCACATAGCATTGCCATAATTTATTTCATTTCATTAATTAATAAGAGTTTTTATTTTACATGAATTTTTAAATTATTCAACTTGGTGAGGAATTCTCTTAGTTTGTTGCACTTTCAATCTTTATAGGTCTTGGATAATGAAAGCTCCCAAGCAATCTTAGCGAAAGGGTAATTCAATACACAATGCAAATAAATGTTCCTGTGGAGTATATTTTGATTTTGAAAAACGTTGCTAACTGCACAACATTTTATCGGCACGAGTAAGGTAAGATTATAGCAGACTCTGTTTAATGTTTTCACCTTTTAGTGCATTAGTCACGCGTCATGCTCATTATATGCTTCGGGAACAAGTCAACATCTAAACCAAACAGTGATCTCATCGGCATATACACGAGTTAAATATCATACAATGTATGAGCGGTCTCACGCATACGTTTTGTGTATTGTTCCTGGCTCGATGCCATCACCCCTGTTTTTATACACAAAACACAAATATATATTGCTTCCTGAAATGCATCTAAAACAGGAACGGTTCGAATTAACATTCAGCATTGTTTGTGGTAAACTTCTGCATTGCCCCCGTTTTGATCTATTTCGGGAACAAATCATACTTTCATCGGTGCCAAGTGTTTGGACACGCATGCTGAATTTACCATCAGGCCGCCAAAATTTCCATTCTGTTTCCGCAAAACGTGGTTTACACGGACTAGAACGTATACACATTGTGACATTTATAATGCACCTATCACTGAATCTGCAATTCCAAAATTGTGTACTTGGTGACAGTTTGTTTTCCATTTATGATTGTTTGCTTTTGCGCATGAAGAGAATAATCGAAAAATTTGCACATATTAAAAATAGGATTTGAAAATAATATGATAAAATAAGTTCCAAAAAAAAAAAAAAATCTAATGCTCTGTGTCTTTGCAGCATTCTCTTTGGGACTTCAACCACTTATCTTAGATCGAAACTTAATTAGCGATCACCAAATGCTAACAATATATTGTTTCTTTCCTTCCTATGAAATTTTAACTGCCTTTAGGTAAAGCTTTTCGTTATGTTATGTTAAGCTGATGACCTGAGATGTTAAAGAGTGTCCATAAATAAACAAAAACGTTATGTTATGTTTAATATAGGAACTAGGATTTTCTTGTAGCAGATTTTTCTGTTACTTGCTATATTCTCATGCTGAAATATTGTACCTTCTATTCATTAAACATTAAACTTAAATGTCGCTTAGGCAAGTATTTTTAAATATATATAAAATATTATAATAACCATCATATTATGTCATGAATAGTAACTGGTAATTCTTTTAATTCTCTTCTTTCTACCCTCATAATATAACAAAAAATTAATTTTAACCTTTGGAGCCTTTGAGAATCCAGGATCCAGAAAATTGAAAGGTATTTAAATAAGTTGACAGATATTATGACATTTAATTTCATTAACTTGTATTTAATAAGGTTGATGTGTAAGTAATTAGGTTAATATTTACATAATTAGGCCAGCGTGTATTTAGTTAATGTTACCACGTATTTATTTAAGTTGGCTTGTATTTAATTATGTTGAAATGTTTATTTACGTTGCCATGCATTTAATTAGGTTGAAATGTATTTAATCAGGTCGACGTGAATTTTATACACTTAATTATTTAGACATGTGTATGTTGCATGTAATTGTGTTGAAATGCATTTAATCATATCGGCATGTACAAGCTGTAAATATTGTGATTTCACTATTTCTGTACTGCGGACAATGTAAGCAGAATTGCAAATTGAATAAATGCAAAAGCAAATTAAGAATGCAATAAACTAAAATAGGATGAAATGAGCTTAAAATAAAAGATCACTAACATTTGTATTTTTCAATTTTTACAATATTTAGTATTTCCTAATAATTTCACATGCTGTCATACAAGATATCTGTGTCTATTTGTACTGTTTCTTTGAATTAGTAATTCAGTTTTTTTTAATCCATTTAATATTCCTCTAAAGAGACGACGAATGAATTTTGAATTAAACAAGTTCGTAATTGAGCCCCTAGTCTATCCACAACGCTTAAAGTTATCTTTTCAGCGCAAGGAAAACCTGGGGAAAAAAACTTACAAATTGATATCTTTGGATTTGCAGGCCAGTACGTTGACAACGGAGGCGCTCCAAAACTCATCACTGTAAATCCCCCTTAGTAATTTTGTGCAACTTTCTGTTAAAATGTACAATAATAAAATAGTTTTACATAGAAAATCGTTTTAAAATTCACAAATGCTGAGAATGAAGAGCGCTTAGATATAAAAAAGCTTGGCTGTTGGCTACATAGTGAAATGTCAAAGAGTAGAGAAGGATTGCGCAAAGATAAATTTAAAAAATAAACATTACAATTAAAATATGAAACAATACAGGGGAAAAGAATGTACCAGGACATTTCTTAACCCGAATTGAACACGTGGCTAATTTTACAAAACTGCAGCGGTGAACGTAACAGTTTTATGGCAATCTTTGATGCCAAATATTACCATCCCAAAATTCCTTTTTATACATTTCGTTTTTGACTTGTTCAAAAGTGTCACCTTAAAGTATTACCAGTCCTCAATGACACACATTTGTCCTTCTTAATATGAGGGTTGTTCAATAAAGAGCAATCAATCATTCTTTTTTCAGACTTAATTTCTTGCACTAAAATTTTAATTTACAACAATATTTTGTTAGCTTGATGTGCAATGTGCACGTTTGTCATTTCCGGTTACCAGCTATTAAAACATGTTCAGTTCCGCCTACAGCAAAATGGAGATCACATGCTACGAACAATATGATGCTGAAATTCTGCTTTCGTCTCAACAAACCTTCAGCTGAGGCCTATGCATGTTACAGGAAGCCTATGGAGAGCCTACAGTACAGCTCGAAGATAGTTTAAAATGTTTATAGAGGGAAGACAACACAGATTGTTAGCTAAAAAGTTGTACGTGTTTGTCACGGTGGGTTACAAGACTACTAATTGGAACAAAAGGACGTTGGCGTGCAGGTTTATGTTACAGGAATATACAGCGTTTCTTTCAGAGATAAAACCTGGCTATATCAATTGGATCCTGAAAACAAACAGCAAAGCTCTGTGTGGAGATCTCAATTATCTGAAACACACACAAAAAAAAAAAAAAAAAAAAAAAAAAAAAGATTGCTTCTGCCGGGAACATTATTTAAATATTCAAGGAATGGTTTACTTAATGCCATACCTGCACACACAACTGTAACAGGGCAATACCACAGAAATGCCCTGAAAACTGCAAGGTCATATCACATTTCTGTACTACAAGTAGGATGCTGAACCACGATAATGCACATCGCAAACTTGTTATGAATAATTCATAAAAAAGCTATGTGTAGTATGTCCTTCATCCTTTAACCCAGATAAAGTCCCGTGTAACTTTTTCCTTTTCCCCAAATTGAAGAAACATCTTCATGGAGTCGGTCCTGGTGATCTTACTTGCTTCGTAGATCCAAGATCGAGAGTTCAATCCCGACCAAGATTGAATGATTTTTTCGGGTGTAAAAATCCTAAGTATGCATTCCTTCAGAAGGGAGTAAAGCGTGGGACCTGTGTAAAGATTTAAGGCACATGAAAGAACCTCAAGCCTGAAAGAAGAGGCTTCTGAGCAAAATTTATTAGCCGTTTCACGCCCTGAATTGAGTGGGACGCTGATGACCTGAGATGTTGAGATATGAATAAACTTTCATGGTAGTTCTTTTCCATGATCAGAGTCAGTGCTGAAGACTGTGGAGGCGATTCTGAAAGACCTGTCAAAAATGATACCCTGTATTAAGACTGGCAGACAGGTGCATTGCATTCAACGGGAATACGTTGAGAAATATTATCAATATTATGTTGTTTAGTAAAGGTATCTCTCAAATAACAAATAGACAGCGTAGACAAATGTAGAATAAATTAATTAAAAGATGATGTTTTCTGTTTAGTAATCTGACTATACTATTTGGTGTTATGTAATCTTTTTGTTTTCCACTTTTGGTGTAAAGAAGGATTTGTCAGCATTTTTCATACTGCAGGCTTTTTTGTAGGTAGATACGTGCGAGCAGCTTATGCAAGCAGTAATTGCGTAAAGAGTGCTTTCCCACCTCTGCATACAGCATTAGTGAGCACTTCACTTTGTTATTGTTATAAAATTACGCAGTCATTAAATAAAACGGCTAAAAAGGAAGTAAACAAAAAGCATGAATGGATATGAAAATGGCTGCAGCTTCTGGATTTAAAACAGCTCATCCCAACTTGCGCTTTAGTGTTCGGCTCGCGCCCACACAGCGGGCAGACAGAAAGTAAATATTTATACAAAGGCTCATATACACCGAGTTTATTATTACACATGCTTCGTATAAAAGTGCTTGCTGCCTTACACACAAAGAAAACTGTCTTCTAAGTGTGTCCAGTGTCTCTGGATATTCGCGTTTTTATAATTGATCGCAATACCTCCCCCTCCAAAAAAGAAGAAAAAAAAGTACACACACACACACACACACACACACACACACAAACAAACAATTACAAATATGCAGATCGTGCTTTTTGCATACCTTAACATTAATATAACATTTAAAATGATTAATTTACTATACTTTTGAATCAAATCAATGAATTCTCAAAAATGACAGCTGGTGGAAAAAATTACTCTGGCCTACACACTTTGTGCTGAATGAAAACTGTTCATATTTTCTGATTCCTTAACACATAGCCTCTTTCAAACCAGCCTTACTTTTTTTTTTCTCGGGCAACAGTTCCCCCCCCCCCCACAAATCATAATTATAGAAAATAACAGTTTTTATTATTTGTTCATTGGCCGGATACATAAAATAAATATTCTGAGAGATTTAAATAAGATGATAATGGTTCACTTTGTGAATGGAACAGTAGGGCTAAATCAGAGCATTGAACTAGGAAAAAATTGGCCACAAAGGGGCAATTGAGTTTCTAGAGAAAAACGTGAAGTATGAACCATTCATTGGTTTCTCCTTCTAATGTCCTTCTTCCACCACCATGTTAAAGTCAGGCCTGATGAAGCAATTTGTTACTGCTCTGATTAAGGATAGTAATTGTTTCAACTTTCTTGTTACAAAGTTCCCACAGAAAACTGAAGCTAAAATAGCAGCAGGTATTTTCAATGGGTCCAAGATTCGTGATCTTATGCAAGATGAGACCTTTCCTCAGTCCATGTCCGAGTTAGAGAAGTCAGCATGGTTGACATACAAAAAAGTGACGGAAAACTTTCTTGGCAACAAGAAATCTCAGAACTATAAAGAAATTGTAGAGGAAATGTTGCAACATTTTAGCGATCTAGGATGTAGAATGAATGTAAAATGCATTTTCATAAAGATATTAAAACAATGGAAACGCGCTATCAATGTCATTGGGATATGTCAAGCGCTTACTCCAAATGAAATTAAACAGCGATTGGACGATGTATTTGGGGAAACATGCTCTCATATTCTACCGTAAAAGAATGGGCCAAATTTTTTCGAATGGTTCGGGAAATAAACATCGCTCTTGTGGATGGCTCAGAGTTACAGAAATAGCAGCAAGGTGGGCCTTTCTAACACAACAGCTCTTCGAATTATTCATGAAAATTTAAACATGAATAAGATTAGTGCAAGATGGATGCCTAGACTTCTTTCCTTAGTAAAAAAGCAGCACCCAGTCGTATGTTATCAGGCATGTTTGGAGCCCTGCCTTGGCAACTAGAGAGAAGTTCTGCAAACCGTTGTTACAGGAGATGATATTGTGGTTCTCTACTATGATCCCTTGTCCAAAAGAGAATCAATGGAGTGGCTTTACTAGCGAAGCACCGCCTCTAAAGGCCAAAGTCACTCATTGAACCAAGAAGATCATGACTACAATCTTTTGGGACTGTGAAGGAAAATTCTCATTGACTTCAAGGAGGGGAACACCACAGTAAATGGGGAGTGCTATGCTGGCCTACTGCACAGACTACGTGCTTCCATCAAAGAGAAAAGGCGAGGAAAGCTGAGTGGAGGTGTGAGCCTTTTTCGCGACAACGCGCCTGTGCACACAGCTCTTGTTGCAAAGGAAGCTGTGAAGAAATGTGGCTTCAAGGAGACCCACCATCCACCCTATGGCCCAGATCTAGCTCCCAGTGTTTATTTCCTCTTCTTAAAACTCAAGAAGGAACTTCGAGGAAGGAAATTTAAGTGTGAAAAAGAAGTGATGGATGCTGTTTATGCCCATTTTGAGACGAGACTTCTATTTGGGGGGAGGGGCGGGTTGAAATGTTAATTCAAAGATGTGAGAAGTGTATTGCAATAAAGGGTAACTATATTGAAATGTAAAATATAGTTTTTGTCTTTATCATACCCAGAAAATGGTTAGGCCGGAAACTCGTGGACCTATCCTCGTAGTAGGTAGTTGTTATACAACACCATCTAGTCTTTCATACTGAGCTGAGTTTTCAAAAATCTCTTTCTAGGAAAATAATTTATGCTTGTATTACAACACCTTCAAGTTAACGTTCAGGGAAACTGTAGGCTCGTACACTTTAGGATTAAATCTCCTGATGTAGGTGTTTCTTTTGCATGATTTCGCTAACTGGGCTGTATTAAAAGTTGGCTTTGGCCTTCTGAGCTATTTTATTATATTTTGTTCCAGAGTTCATACGGTATGAAATTGTCCGCCATAACTATAAATTGCCCATCCATAAATTGCTGTTTTTCAATTTCTAAAAATATTCCCTGTCGCTTTTAAGAGAGTTTGAACAACTACGAGTTAAGTGTGAAGGCTACCTGCATGCGACGGAACCAAAATAAGGCCCGTTAGAACCTCTGTTGCCTATTTTCGTGTTTTATTTTTTACTATAATTTTGATCATAATTAATAATTAATAGCCTGCGACTCATAACATACTGACTGCGCATGTTTTGACAGTCACTATCTCTAACTACAAGTTTTCCAATTTTTAATATCAGAATCTAAATGCGCCCTATAAATCAGCGCTTTTATTAGAAACTACAACAGCGCTACCGAATTTTAAAAGCTTATTCTTAATAACAACTTCAAAGCAAGACTAATTAAAATATTGTAAATCAAAATGCTTGTGTTGCTTTTTTGTTACTCTTTCTATTTTTTAATAACAGCTTGCCTTTGCACCCCCATGAATTTTCTGTCCTATTATTGTTTCGATGCGAATAAATTGGAAGTAATACTCAAGGGTGAAAGAGTATAAATCCTCATTTAATGCTCTGTTTTTATATCCCGCAGCCCTCTGGTCGGCTGGGTGTAACATCACCCCTTCGCTAAAGCATATAACTTCAATAATCATTAGCTACAAAACTGTACTTACAGATACAGAGCTTAGATCAACAGTTGGTAAAATAAAGACCTTTTAGGACTATGCTCTTTATTTGAATTTTCTTCGTTTATAGGTTTCATTGTTAAACTTTAATTTTTGTTTGTTCTGCAAGATTGTCCTAAAGCATTTTAAACTGTATCTTCCAAAAATAAAATGGTTATAATTTATAGCACTGACATTTATTTTTGCATCATTTCCATGTTTTCCATTTTTTTACATTATTGCATTAATGTGCCATTCTTGCTACACGCTCTCAATGTTATTGTTAATATTGTATTTTAAGTAAATGTGTTTATTAGATAATGGTTTAGTGCTCTTATTTCAAAATAACAAAAAGGCCAGTGCCTCATATGGAATAAATGCGTATTTATTCATTATGGATGAAAACTTTAAAATTTAGATTTAGAGTTATACATTTTATTATGTTATAATTTCCATATTTAAAAATGAAATAGCAGCTAATGTTCAAATCACAGAGGTGTACTTTTTAAATATATGATATAAAGCATATAGCAAGATAATTAATAACATAATTGCAAGTATTGCAGTTAACATTATACTAGAAGAGTAACTGGGTTTTAAGAATGGAAGAGCAGTTATAATTGATGTTTTGCACTTAAAAAACTTAGAAAAAAGTGTATAATTTAATGAAGAAAATTATCTACCAGTCTTAGAGGTTGAAATATTTTTTGAAAATTTTGCAAATATCAAGACTTTTAATTCAGGCAATGAAAGGCCTTTATGCAATAATAATAATAATAATAATAATAATAATAATAATAATAATAAATATAGTAAAAGATATATAAGAAGGCAATAATAAATTTTGTTAAAAAAGTAGCAACTAACGTTTTTAAGGTCTACCAACATTCCTTTTACCTACTGGTTTGTAATCTAAAATTCTTTTTGGCATTAGACATTCTTTCATACTTGCAACTGGTTCCTTCCAAGTGTTTCTATACAATTATATTTGATATATTATTTAAAATGTTGCATTATTCCCTAATTTATTCTTTTAATTTTATATTTAAAACAGTGTAATCTTATATATTCCTTAAAAATTTCAAACTGCAGTTACTTTTTCCTTAAAATACAAAATTCACATCCGTTATATACTGCAGCATAGGAACAGCCATAGCATTCTAAAATTTCATTTTAGTTTATCTTCTGCATACTTCAATGGTTTCTTTATTGTATCGCATATATAGTTATTTTTTTAAGTTTAATAGATATCTACATTTTTAAAATAGGAAACATTACAAGCAAAATAGCAAAAATATTCAACTTGTTCTGTGTAATTTTGACTCTTAAATATTTTATTCTCTAAAGACTACCATTAATTTTTTCTGTAGATAATATTCAAACTATATTGTTGAAGAATATTATTTAGTGTTTAAAAAAGGACTTTTGTATTTTTAATACAGGAACTTGATCATCTGCATACATGTCTATTTTTAATTTTAAAGTGTGAATAAATGGTTTCTGTTGTCTAACAGTATAGTGAATATATTTACCAATGGCTGCATTATTTATATTTCTCAATCCAGGTTCTACTTTATTTTATTTTCCGTATATAAACTTCTTATAGCTGTTATAAAATATTGAAATATATATTTCTATTTCATTATATTCTATAGTATATTTCTGATAATGTTGTTAAAGTCCTCTTCAATATCTAAAGTTAAGATGATGATGATGATGATGATGATGATGATGATAAACCTAGCAAAAATAACCAAACGTATTCCTGCACCGTATATCTGGATTTACCCTGGATTCCCTTTCTGCCACTAGACTTCCACAGGATCATTATTTCCTTAAAGGTAGTGAGAAACTGCATGCTGGCCTCAGTAAAGTGATTCCAAGTTATTTATGATGTTGGGAGCCTTTATTCAGGATACCCTAATTCTAGGCTTTAACACTAGATTGACGAACGACAATGGTGGAACTACAAATATCAGGTTCCAAAACAGGAAATTGTACCACGCCCCCCAGTTTTCCGCTCATTACAATGTTTCCATGCAGATTTATAACAGCAATTTACTAATTGTAAAGGAAAAAGCACTCTCCATTACAGGGAACTGCACTTAAAAATACCTTCAGTCTATGAAAACAATGTAAAGTTCAAAGTATCGCCACCTCTTTTCATTGTATAGCGGTCGTCTTTCATCGTTCGACTGCAGATACACCCATTCGCCCTCTTAGCATCCTTCTCTCGTAGAGTTATTATTTTCAAGTTAAGAAACTTTTCCTTATAATTACTGTTGAGCATTTTTGCCCTTCAGGGATCTGCTAATACCTAGATTCGACAGAATATACTTGGCAGTCACGTATTTCAGTTTATTGTCATGTCCAGAAAGACTTAATGATAGTTTACAGCATTCCGTGGAGATATCACTAATATTACAAATCTTGAACTATATAACACCTGCAAAGACGTTATTTCTTATTCTTAAAATGAATAATAAATTTTGTCAAATAAAGTTTTTAACTCGGCACCTTAATAATTGCATCAACAAGAGCAGTTTTAGGAATTTCTCTTTTCACGAAAACCACATGTTGGAAAGGGCTGTAAGGATGACCCAGACAGAAAATACTTGAAGCCATGGCTAAGAATCGAGGTGCGTATTCTCGGTTTTCCGTGCCGAATCACTAACTCACTGATCTATCGTGTTATACCAGGACGTGACCTGAATACCCCCCACTGAATCTATGCCTCTGGGAATTTCGCAGGTTGTATCACACAGTTGTAAACCTTAAGCCCTGGCCGTGATAAACTTCTAGGCTCGAGTGCAATTTCGCTAGAAAAAGTCCTAGAATGACAGCAACAATTCAATGTCGGCACGATAGAACAAAAATCTGTAGTTCTGTTCCGATAATGAATTCCGAATTTTCCAAAGAAATTTTCCTTTAGCTTGGCCTGCTTAGCCCAGCTTAAACATTATCGAAAACCTTTTTCCATAATAATTGTAATCAGCTATTTGATTATAATTGTTTCAAAATATTTTAATGTAGGAACTCTTAGAGTAAATAACCACAGCCCCTGGTGTCATTTTGCTCTCCCTCGAAACGTTTGTTGATCGTCCAAGGGTACTTTTGAAGGAAAACTGCTATGTAACTTTTCCAAAGGAAATCAGTATTAGCATGCTTTCATACCAGCACACTGGGAAATGCATTACCTTCCAACACCAAGCTATAAATACACTGCTGGCCAATGAAACTGCAATGCCAATTAGAAGTACGTTCTAAGTCGATTTTATTTATCGAATAAGTTTTCTCAGAAGGGACGATAATACCACAGCAGTGCCAGCAGATGTATGAATTTGATCAAGGAAAAATTGTGACATGTCGGAAGTGAAGGAAGTCATTGGAACATGAACAGATGCGTGTGAATGACAATTTTATTAAAAGAATTGTGTGAATGTAGCAGTACAATAGTTCTGCCAATCTTCTGGTAAACTACGTACTTATTTTTGATGTAATTGAAAATTTAATTGCGATAACTTGAATCGGTTGCGCGGACATTACATCTACTTCGTCGGGAGTTACCGCTGTGACTGCCGACCTGCCTACTTCCGTGTAACGAGTGGCAAAACCGTGGACGATCCTATACCTTGCGTTAAATATGCCAGTTTCCATGACTTGAGCTTCCAGATGTCAGTTTTTACTGAATATTTCGAGCCCAATAATGAAAGCAAAGCACTTATACATACGATTTATTTCTTTTATAGAAATTATTGAGCATACTTTTGTACTTTTCGCTTGAATAATCACGTAATTGCTGTGGCCATTTCAATCCTGGTAGATTGTCCGAGGTGATCATATCACAGTGAACGTTTTCATAATCTTTCTCCTTTGAGTGTATTTGACGCTTCAATTTTACATTTTATTTTATGACACTGCTAAGAACCGATATTGCTTTCCATATGTGAAGAAATGTTTCATAACGACCGTAATAAGTGTCATCATTGACCATTTTTGAGCATTAAAATCCCGGAGGAATTAGGCCTCGCCCCAAATGAACCTCGTTTGCTACCGGCGAGCTCATAAGTGTAATAGGACAGTTCTTTGTGTTGAACAGAAGCATCATTTACATCCAATCTACCGAATTTCGTGTTCGTCTATTGACCAGTCTAGCAATAATATTTCCATATTAATGTTTCGGGTCTTATCCTTGATTGATGGGCCGAGGAACAGGTTTGGTGAGTTCTCCAAAGCCAGTTGAACTCACCAATCAAGCAGGTTCTCTGTTGGTATCCGGATAGCAGGCCATGAGGTTTTTTCCTGGTTCCTAAGATACTGTGTTGACAGGTAAGTGCTGGAAAGGAACGAGATAGAGTATCTTTGTTGAGGCTGAAATGAAAACGGCGATATCTTATTCTGAATTTCGGAATACTTACACAAATAGGTAGCAATGTACCGAAGTATTTCGTCAAATATGTAATGCCACGTAAAGTAAGATTAAATCAGTTCGAAAGTAATACTGGCAGCTTTTATTTGAATTTTATGGAAATAAAATAAACAAAAAAAGGTTTGTTAATACCTCTCATCAAATATCACACGCAATTCATGCAGCAGAACTTATACCCATGAATTCTTTTTTGAATTAGATAGTCCACGGTTTTGAATCGATGGTGATACTGTATGAATTACCTTTTCAAAGCTTTACAAATCACCCACACTGTGCTAATGTGACAATAGGGCGATGAATCTCAGTTAACCGAATATTCCCCGAATTCAAGAATGTAGGCATGTATTGCTGTTCATAGAAACATCATCGTTGTGTACACCGTCACTGTTTCGCCACCTGCTGTAAAGGCGAATGTGCGCGCAAGCTGAACTTCTGTGTTGTGCTTGTATAATATAGCACAACATGCAACAATTCCTTCAAGCTTTCGATCAGAATTAATTTAAGGCTTGTACTGCGTATGTTTCAAGGTCATGTAGAATTAGCAAGCAAGCTGAGTAGGATTTCGAAACTATATTCTGTCAAGCTCTAAGAACATCTGCAAAAGGACTAGTTAGTTTCCTGATCTCAACAATTTGTGTCATTTGTTTATTACGGTAACGGTGCACTAGTACAAGTTAAGCTAACAAAGTAGATCCATTCTTTTATTTAGAGGATATTGAGTCAAAATTTTAGAAATCTAATATTTCAAAATAATACATTTTTAGAAATGACAAAAGATATATTATTTTTTGGAAATGAAACTTGTGTTTTTTGCTTATTTAAGGAGACAATTTAACATCAAAAACAGACACAAAATAATTTTTATTATATCTTAAATTGATCCTAGCGTATGTTGGAGATATGCTATTTCTAAAACAAAGGAATGTTTAAATTACAATTAAAACTATTAAAACACTACAATACTATAGTTAATATTTTTCTTAACACAGTGCGATCAGCAATGCTTTTACCCCTGGCACGGGGTTTTTCCTATGAGCGAGCCCCCACTCGTTTGGCTTACTTGTTGATCGTGCTGATTGTCGCAGTCGTAGTGCAGCTGTTCCCGGGTGTATGTTGTGTTGTTCGTTTCTTATTCGACAGTACATCTAAAGTATATTATGTCACGTTTGGCTTTATGTACGATTCATATGTGTTAACACAGTGGTGAAAGAATCTTAAATGCATACGTTGATTCTGTTACTTATGTGAATACCGTACTAACCCCCCTTTTTTCAGAGAATTAACCGACAGGGAGCGTGATCACGCATTTTTTCCAACTGAACTCTGTCACTTCTCACACTGGGAATAATTCCATGAAATCAATTCAGAGTGTGTTTCCACAAGACAAGAGCTATTAGTGTGGATTTGTGGCCCTCTCGGTGCCTCGATTTTACAGCTGCGATTATTATCTTTGGGGTAAATTAAAAAAAGGCCATATACAAGACGAACCCGCATGCATATAGAACTCAAAAATAATATTTGTCAGAAATTGTCCATATTTCTCAAAATGAATTACAGCGAATGATGAATAATTTCTTAACAGATGGTAAAAATGTGTGGAGAGGGAAGGCGGGCAGTTTCAACACCTCATTTGATAATTTGTTAAAGTAATGAGCTTAAATTTGTTTGTGTATTGTATGGCAGGTTTGTTTTATTGCTTTACCTTGCTCTAATCACCGAGACCCTGCTTACGAACTCTCCCTTACGCAAAACACTCCAAGGGAAAACAAAACTGATAGGATGTTATTATTTTTAAATTAATAAAATAAACATTCAATGTTTATATTCTACTTTACTATAGCGACATTTCTGCAATGAAGAAACTGAGTTAGGGGTGCCTGAGTGCTTAATGGAAGGTGCAGCCGCCCGTAAAGGAAAAGAGCAATGAATCGCCGCTCGTAAAGCCCCTAATTATTTTTATTTAGTACTTATATTTTTACTGAAAGCATAAAATTATACTGTATTTAAAACTGATAATAATAATGACTAATCTGTGTTATAAGAGAGGCAGAAAACGAGGACCTAAGTGGCAATGAATAAGAAATTCCTGTATTTCATCTAACTTTTCTTCCGAAAGAACTTTGAAATTTAAAGCACGCTTTTTGTCATTGAGAGATACTTTTTAACAAGTTGGTGAACAGTTTCTCTAACTGGAATACGATTGCCACGATGAATCACCTTCTCTGTATTCACATTAGTATCGTATATAAAAACCGCTTAGTACTATATTTATGTACTAGCTTTACTAACAAAAAGCTACATGCATTGAAAGTACCGAATAACAAAAGAGTGCACAACACAAAGCCTCCCTCAAACGGAATATACAAACTGCCACCTGCACATGCATTATATATCTTTGACTGGCTTCTCCCGATACGCAGCCATGCTCTGCCTACTGGTAATTTAAATAACTCCAATGTTTAAAATTAAAGTGAATGAAATATTATGGTTATAATATATTAAGATTAGCACAGTGTGGTTTATTATAAAGAGAAATCAGGGACTGGCAGCGAGTGAAACACCCTAATATTCAATAAATTAAAAAAATGAAAAGTGTTCTTTCTGTAACTGAGTCAAAAATGTATTACAGCCAATATGTACCCATGCGAAAAGACCGGAGTTAACTACAATTGTTATTCAGCAAATCTAAGAGTTTGCATTAACACAGGGAATTCATCGACGCTATTAACGTTAGTCGCATTAGAGTAAGGTCAATTACTTAGCACTATTGCTCCTGCTAGACTATGGGTTTGTGCTAAGCAATTAAGGGGTAACTTTGTGTCTGGTTTAGTCTGGTAAAAACTTGTACGTCTTTGCAGTTTATTTGTACCGAATAAAGTTAATATTCACACAAAGGATGCCAAAAGGACCAATACTAAATAAAAAACTAAGACATTTGATGTGGAAGGAACGATAGATACTATAGGCGCTGTACTAGAGCAATACTCACAAACATCTCTTAAATAAAAGTATATCTGGGGGCATAATAATTTCTTAAGTAAGACTTGAAATGGTTTAGTCTCATCCTTACGTGTTTAACCGATGTAATAGAAGTCACAGTTGCGGTAACGAAGCATTGGCAAGCACTTGCCGTGAACACAGTCAATGGATTCCTGGTTAAAATATGACAGTTATTTCTATAATAATTGTAGAAACAGTGTAAATCGAACTAAAACATTGCGTTTGCAGTAAGCAGATTTCGTGCGACCAAACTGACGTTGGAATAAGACTGTCCAGTAAAAGGCAAAAAGAGTAATAAGACAACATTTTTACCTGTTGGAAATGTGGGTTATAAGGTAGGAGAGTAAACGTGAAGTGACGTGAAGTAAGACAGAGTCGGGAGGGAGGTAATGTCAGAGTTCACAAATGTTTAAATGTCGAGTCTTTTAAATAAGAGAAAATAAAAATGTGTCAGGCCTATAAGATGTACCTGTTCCCCGGATATCAAACTATTCATTTTTTACTCTTCCTTTGGTTAATCAAGACCTCTTTTGCATATTTTCCTTCATATTTCGTTGCATCCCCTTTCCTGCCCTCTCATCCAAATCAATTCACATTAATTGTAATGTTCTTTATTATTGTGAAATTGAGCGTTTCAAAGAAAACAGTATCATTTTGTGCTAAACGTTGTGTGTGTGTGAGAGAGACAGAGCTGGCTTAATAACTACTCTTTTTTCTATTCATATTTCCACTCCCGCTGATAAACATTTTTAAACACCATGTTTAAGACCGCACAAAATGTGTTTTTCTACCATTTTTGCTAAACAGAATAGGCGATGTAATTTGAACCAAAACGTTAGATGCTATCATGGCCCCAATGTCCGCACAAGCAGTGTTTTATATCTCTACGAGAGGTACAACTTTTAGATAGACAACTCCGCTTACATTTTCTTTATTATGCTCCTGAGCGTCTCTTTCTGAAATTGTTTCCTGCCGGTCTCACGGCGATATACATTCATATGCGAAGATTGTTAGCCTGTTTACTCTAGAGCAACGCATTTTTTTTTAAATGTTATTTTAAATACAAATCAGCTCGTCGGGTACGTCTTGAATTTATTTAGAATTGAATTTATTTAGATATTTATCCACCCAGAACTACAATTAACAATATTTTACTTATACAATATTTAACAACAGCGTGTTAGAGAGAAAATAATGTCAAAATTCAATATTACATTCTATAAAATAAATGTTTAAAATAGTACGAATATATAGAGAAGATAAGTTCTAAATTTAAAATAGAAATGGGTTTCAATGGGTGGAAAAAAATAGACGATTCAAATTAACATGGTTTGGACGGCATTATAAGCAGAATGTGCGGAAAAGGACTGAAGGGCTAGAATAGGTTTAAACAGAGTTTTTACGTCGTACAATGTGATAAATAAATTAATCTTTTAGGCAGTAATTAATCAGGCCTCAGTCCAATTTTCACTATTGTTGATTGATGTATAACCACCCAAGGCTAATCGGAATATAAAGCACCTAATTCATTTATAAGTTATTAGCTTGACTTTCCAATATCGCTACCATCTCAATAAAAATAATCATTCGTTATTGTAATTGTTTGATATTTGCATAGAGAATTGTTTTTATCAAATGTTATATTGAACTGATCAGCCTTCCCGAAATATTTGCTTGTTTGAGCTGAAAATATAATAATAATCCACAATAATCAAACCCCACTATGAACTGTATTGCACTTCAAAGAGTACTTTACCTAATGTCATGTTAAACAATCGAACATCAATGGGGAGGGGTGGTATGATATCACTGAGAGTGCGTGATACCTAAGTCATCTTGTGTACGCTGATAATATTCAATATATGAGTAATTCGTTTGTGTCATTGTTTGTGTTTGACTTTGTTGTCCTTTCTGTGTTTGCATTCATTTCCAATTAATATTGTGTAATGGTTTTGAGTCTCTAAACGACATTTGAATAAACATAAACGTTTGCGTTTAATACAAAGAATGTCGAATTCAATTACACTTAGTTTATTTAAATGAAGAAACGCTAAAAGCTATGATGCTCTGTGGAACTAATTATTGGCAAACTGGAGTATGAAAATGAAAAATACGAAATGACAGTCTGAAACTTTATAACGATGAGAAATACTACGACATCATTTAGATTTGAATATATTCTTTGTGTATGTCTGCAGTTTGCTTAAATTGAACTTAGGTAAGAACAATACCTACCTGTAGTAATTACTTTGACCATAAACATTTGCAGGTAGAAGAATCTCTTGTTTATTGCATTTTTTTTCTCTAAACTTCGAATTTTTGTGGTAAAACTTTCATGGAGGTAGACAGGAGAAATTAAAATGTTAAACTTACCTAAAATAACAGAAAAATTAATAAAAAGCTCTCACGCAGGTGGTAAGTAAACTAAGCGAATTCTTCAGCATGTGGAATTAGTGGATGTAATTACAGAGAGCCAGAGGAAAGAATCGACTTTACAGAAATTGGGATTCCTGATTCCTGTGTATACTACAAGGAGCCCACAATTCAAAACATTCGCCTCTGGTCATTTCCCTTCCTAGAGGACGGGCCAAGCCAGTGTAATTAGTGGAACTTTTTTTTCAGAGCTATAGCAATCGAGATTCTGTCTTATTTTAACTTCAGTCAATAGTAAATACTCTAGAATTTAAAATAGATTTTCGTTAAGAAAAAAGTAAATTGCTTTTGCGGCCGCTAGAGATGTTTTTAAGTTTTAGGTTAACCTCCACCCCAGTGATCATATTTTGCTGGTTAACGAGTTCAATGAATCGTTTGTTAATTGATCGTTATATGCCGAGTATCGTTGAGAAAAAAGACAAATGCTGCTAGAACGTTAACAGACATATGGCAAAAAATGTATACACGCTTCTAGCGAAGAAAAAACTCTTGTTAACGTAACAAAATTGAATTCACACAAACAGAAAAGGATGAGCACTAATCACCTTAGACATCTACATTTACAATTTTTGCTTAAAATGCCCACCATTGGCGTCGATACACTTCTGAGTACGTTGAACGACTGATTGAACAAAGTTTGGGAAATTGTCCTCGGCGAATGCAGACATGCGGTTTTAATTTGTTCCCGAAGTGCTGCCAGTGTAACTGGTTTTCTACGGTATACAACATCCTCAAGAGTTCCCCATAGGTAGAAGTCCAACGGAGTTAGGTCCGGAGAACGCGGTGGAAACTCAATCGGATCTCTTCGTCCTATCAGTGCCTTGGATAGTGCCTAGGATAGTACCTTGAATCCAGTGAGCGGGGCTTGCTGCTGTGCAAAGTCTCCCAGATTTGTCCTTGTGAACATCGCATACGGTACCACGAGTCTCAAATTTGTCTCGATTGCGTGCAATTGTTACTCTCGTTGCGGTTTTCTGTACACACATCTCCATTACCTTTGAACTTCAACAACATTCTCGATTTTCCAATACCACTTCAAAATTGTTTTCAGCTGTTTAAACGATAATCTTAACTGTATTTTGTTGTAGCAACGCTAGCATAACGTAATGTCAGTCACATCTGTTTACAGAACATATTACTACATATTACTGTTGTTTTTCTATCCTACTTTGAAATACATTAAATAGACATCTACTGTGAAAGTAGAAAATATATATCCATTATCTTCATTTTGGTGCCTAGTAAGTAGAAACTATGGAGATGAGAAGAAAGTTTTCAAAAATATTTTCATGGGTACAACCGCAACGCGACATTACTTCGGAATTCGCTAAAACAATATTAGAAGATGGTGTGATTCGGTTAAAAGCTAGTAATCCACCCTCCTTCCCTAAAAATTGTATTTTCTTTTATAGCTTAAATCGAAGGAAGTTTGATTTTTTTTTTTTTATTGATTTATTTATGGACGCTCTTTAACATCTCAGGTCATCAGCGTCCCATTCAGGGCGTGAAACGGCCGACAAATTTTGCTCAGAGGCCTCTCTTTCAGGCTTGAGGTTCTTTTTCATGCTGTAAATGTACGACACGGGACCCACGGCTTTACTTCCCTTCCGAAGGAAGCCATACTTAGGATTTTTACACCCGAAAAAATCCATCGATCCTGGCCGGGTTTGAACCCGCGATTTTGGAGGAGCCAAGTATGGTACCATTACACCACCAGGACCGACACAGGATATTATTTCATAGTGTGCTTACGTCACGGTTATATCAAGTACAAATATACCAGAAACAGAAGTGTGAGAGATAACAGTGCCATGCTCGAATATAATGATATCAGAAAACAAGCAACAGAATCATTCATGCTAACAATGCAAAAGTCGAAAAAATGCAATTAGTAATCAACTCATTTACACACACACTAATCTGGAGCTAACCTCAAGTAAATCCTAGAAACAGTAGGATCCAGTGGTTTACTGCGGCTTGCTATGGCCCAGCGGCCTCCGCTCGCCTCTATGCATGCGAGCATGTTGTTTCATCGTAAAATTATATAACAGTTGGGTTGGTAAATCTGAAAAACAAACGTGGTATCTTTCAAGCAGATGTACAACAATGAGAAAAATAGGACGTTGATTCGCCTTGTGGTGAAAAATATAAGACATCAGCGGAACTGTACTACCTATATGGTAAAATTATAATAATGCTGAAAATTTTGGAGGGGTGGGCACGAACAATTGACGATAGTTCCTGAGCCGCCTTGGTGGGCAAAATAAAAAGCATGAGAACATATAGAGTGGAAATTTATTAAATTCATAATGCAACATCTAAATTTATCACGGGAGTCTTGCGACCACGAACTCCGAACTATAATAATAATAATAATAATAATAATAATAATAATAATAATAATAATAATAACAATAATAATAATAATAACAATATCTGCACTCATTCTCCTGTAATTAAACTTTCTATATTAATGTGTACACTTACTTTATTATAAGTTTTATAACTAAATAAATGCGTGTACTGCGAAGGAAGTTTGTATACTGTGTACAAACCCTTGTCGCTCGTAGCAGAAAGTGTATATACTGGAAAGATATTTTATAGCGAAAATTTAAGAACAAATTAATATTAAATAATAATAATAACAATAACAATAATAAATGTAGCATTTGACAGATCATCTGCGTAAATCAATTGCATTTTTAAGTGCTGTATTGTACTATCCGATCATATAGTTCGTATACATATTTACGCATATTTCTATGAAATATTTATGTGAATATATTTACATTGACTGTTTTACTCGTGTGACGCCATCAAAGAATCGACCAATGAAACGAAACAACATTTTCAATTTTGACCAATCACAGCCGGATATCCCAGTGAAATTATCCAAAAAATTATCAAATTCGTTTTATCAGGCGTCGTGCATTTGTCTTGTGGTCAGTGTAGCCAACTCCATAGCTGCACCATATAATTGCTGAACATGCATCTACACCGCCAAGGGTGACCGAGGTCGTTAAGGCGCGGACTCGTGTGCGGGAGGTCTGGGGTTCGAATGCCGCCAGGACCGTCCTCCCTGACTGAAGTTTTTTTCCAGTTTTTCCTCAGTATTCATAACTGGCAAATGCCGGGGAGGTATCCTAAACTTAGGCCTGGAACGTTGCCTTCCTTAAAAAAAATCCTTTCCCAAGTTATCATTTCATGTCATGTGTCACCAATGTTCACCGCCTGTGGTGCCTCAGTAGTAAAAACGGGCGTTAAACACTATTCCAAAAAAAAAAAAAAAAAAATGAACATGCATCTCTGATCACTTTTGCTAGAGGCGGTGGGAAGTTATTGATAGCAACAAAAGCATGGACAATCGACAATCATAACGCAAAATGCAGGGTTCTTCAAAGCGTTTTGGTGATAGATGAAATGTGCAATTTGATCTTATCATTAGGAATTCAAACCACAAATACAGAGAAAAATGGAGACACTGTGTGTTATGTTCTTCTTCTATTTTAATTTCCTCAGTTTGTATTTGAAAATGGAACGAGATAGCGATTGTAATAGTCGACTTTTGTCCATTTCAGTTTCACTGTTTCTGAAAGATATTCATAAGTATAACGTTTTATACAACTGTTAATATTCTGTGCGCGAATTCTAAACATATATTACTTTTATTCTTATTCTATTTATGAAATAGTCCCTAAACCCGTACTTTGCTCTTCTCTATTAGCATTACTGACAATCGACATTCTTTTGTTGCAAAATTGCTTGAAAAGGTTAAGTACAAATATACAATTATCACAATTTTGTAAGCAAAGTTTAGAGGAATTATATTTAAATTCTCATTTTATTCGTGAAATAGTCCTAATAAATATCACTCGAGGGTCTGAACTTTCCAGATAAATTCATGAACGTATCTCGGACTATCCCGTGATATTACTTGTGACTGTTTCACTTACGTGACATGTTACACCAATGAAATGTAACGACATTTTGAGTATCAACCAATCACAGTCGCACATCCTGTAAATTTATCGCAATTTTTTATCTTAGTCATTTTGTCGCTACATGCATTTGTCTTCTCAGTGTCGCCAACTCTGTTTTCCCACAAATCTGTTAGCAAAAATTGATAATCGCAATTACAAACAACCATCAACAAAAGAGAGAAATAACTACCACTCCAGCAGATCGACTCTCATATCACATGTGGCACAAGCTGAAACTATGAAAATGTACTTTTTATAATAATAATAATAATAATAATAATAATAATAAATATTTAGTAATTAGGATTGTTAAATCTGCATTTTGTTATTCTCAGTTAGCATAAGCGAGTAAATGGAATTGTAGTAATTGACTTTTTTCTATTCCAGAATAATGATTTCAAAGTAGGAAGGTATTCATAAATGCACTTTTAAAGATATATAATTATTAATACCTTGTGAGGGAACTTTAAGAAACTATTATTTGATTCTAATTTTAGGAAATGGGCGAATTTGTGATAATATTATCTAACTCTACAAATATATTTTTACTTTATGCTCTAAGTTACACTGACAGTAAATCAAACATAATCAAGAGTTTACAAACCTTTTGTACTTACTTTTGTAAGTACTTTTGTACTTACCTTACAAAACTGTTTGTGCTTATTAGTGAATTAATTTTCACGGGAGCAGAGAACAGTTCGCAAATGAATATTGTTAGAATATCATGTTGTTTTCAGTGACCTCTTTTTTCCTAAACTTTTTGAAATACTAAAATTGTAGAGATGTAACTAAATTTGCATCACGTTTTCCAATTGAACGGTTTCTATTTTCCGTTTGGTTTAAATGCATAGTGTGTGTGTGAGGTAACAACAACAACAACAACAACAATAATAATAATAATAATAATAATAATAATAATAATAATAATAAAAATAATAATAATAATAATAATAATAATAATAATAATAATAATAATAATGTAACTTCAAAGGAAATCCTTTTATTTTTCTAGATTTCCATTGCGCCATGGCTCACAATTAATACGCCGTTTTAACTTCATAATAAATTTTATTTTTCTCTTCTAATGGTAGATCTATGTTTGGGGTATAAGCTTTCTTTAAAAGATAGGACTGTTTCTCTGTAAGCTCGTGCATAGTCTCGGGCTTCATAGTTTCCATCCTCTTAGTGGCTTCCAGCAACTTCTCTTTGAGGTTGTCATTAATCCTGTCAGAAGCAAAAAAGGTGTGTAAGTGACAATATCATTCCTTTGGAGAAAATAAAGCTTAACGTTTAGATCAAATTGAAGGTTATGTATATTTTACGGTAGCAATTCTATTAGGTTATTAATAAACATAATTAAGTTATTAATGAAGGAGTTTTAAATGTGGAGCTGCACTAATACGCGTATACCCCTATATTCTATAAAAAGAAAGATCTCAATTTGGGAATCATTAGCTCTAAAACAATTCTCGTTTAAATTAAAGTTTCTTTCTTTAGAATATGTAACATAAATTTACTATTTTTTTTTGACAAATAGCGGGTATGGTGTATCAGGATAAATTAATATTTCTTTATATAACTGTAATAAAATCTAGGGAAAAATAGACAATATTTTAGAATAGATGTCAAAATAAGCTATGATTAATTGGAACCCCTGTTTCAAATAAGTTTTTCTTCCTCTTATTATGGTGCATTTGATGCTGTTGCACGACACCAATTCTTTTACACTTTTACACTCTCGTATACAGCGATTCTTAAACTGCGGAGGCTCTCCCAGGGTATGCTGAGTTAAATAAATAGTAACCTACAGCTCATTAGCTCATAGGGGTGGCCACCACTCGCGAGTAAATAGTTTTTAATGCACTAGAAGTTGTTAGTCACTCTGGTATCCCGCGTCGATAATTGAATGATCTGCTTTTTGTTTCGATTACTCCTTAGAAGAAACATACGAGTAGCTAAATAACTTTCTTTGATATACTTTTGTTTAGAACACTACACTATGCCTTATGTATTATATGTGTAATGTACGTTTTTAAGCATTAAAATCTGTGTATTTATTTCAGTAATATCGCACTTTAGGGTGTCTTCCTTTACCGGTCAGGTGGCGCAGAACATCTGTCGTGTTCTTCGGGAAGTTGCAATTTTTCAGATCGGAGTTTGTGGCATATGGAAATTCTCTACCGTGTATAATGCATCATGCAACAGCTGCTGATGCAACTTCCGGGCTCCGAGCAAGAGAATAAACTCGAATTCTCCGCTGCAGCGCCAGTTGTTTAATATACATCCGTCTCAGCTCGCATTTATTTCACGACACCATATTGGGTTCTCTTCCTGCTGGAGAAGGGAAGGGGGAGGGGTCGCAGGTGGTGTTTGTAGAATGCACTGCAATTCGCGAGGGAGGCAGCTCCCACAACAGTCAAAAATTAAGAGCGTTCCTGGAGTAAAAGTGATGTAGTATGTAAAGCTATCTCCGCTGCCTCTCTCTTTCTCAGTGTAGGAAAGAAAGCTGGAAAGCAATTCCATCTGCGTAAGTAACTCTGATTTAAGTAAATATTTAACTAAAGTTGTTGAGATGAAAAGTATGCTCTGCACATTATTCCAGTTGCAATTCTGGAAACTCCCCCCCCCCCGCCCCAAAGTTTATGACTATTTAACATCAAATATTGCAGTATTTGATTTAACTACCTAAGTTTTAATCTGAAAATGTAACCAAATTTACCTCAGGATTTCTTTTAGGAAATTGCAGTTGAGTTACACTCTTTTGAGTAAATAGATAGGATTTAAGAGATGCTGCTTCAGGAGAATATTAAATTTGAGCTGCTCGTTATCTTTACATGTATTTTTGAAAAAAATTTCCCATCGCTGTTTTTTTTAACTCCTAAAATCCTTTGGAAGGACACTTATCTATATAAAACAACTTTCGATGTTCAATTTTTGGAAGCGCTCATATATCTAGTAAGCCAAAGTGATGACAGAGTATAAACAAATCGGAAGCCTCTAGAGTTTCATTAGTATTGATATGATCTATGAAAATTTGTGAATTGAAACACACTCCTCCATTTTCATTGTTTGTTCTCTAGCATTCAAACTTTTATTATAAGCATCATATTTTATTAGTAATATCGGGTCATTCAAATATCTGATGAACGACGCAACAGCGGGGACGGGCGCTTAAGACCTGCCGAACTGGACCGGTCGGGTGGTGGGCCTGGTTTGCCGAGCTGCTATGTTGGCCTTCAGTCTCATGCTACTCAGATAGTGTCATTTCAACAGTGAAAGAAACTACACATCTATAATCCCACAGTGAAACCTGCTAAGGGGACCAAATAGCAAACACTGGGCCTATTATTTTATGCTTATAACTCTATCGAGTCCCCTCTTGATAACAAGAAAGTGTTTTTGAATGGTTGGCATTCACTGACTCACATTTGGAATCATTTAATCCATTTTAGCCTACCAGTAAAGCCCACTTAGGTTCTTACACTGTTGAGATGCTCAGATTTGAACCATTAGCAGGTGAATTTGGTCCATTTATTGTCTCCTTCAATATGCGTAGTGTGCATTCATTCTTCTTTATCTAGAAAGTTTATTTTGCATAGGTGAGCAGTCAAGCAATCATGTGACCTATGTTTTGCCAAAACAGCCATGCCTTCTTTCCTTGGCTCCTGCTGTGGATTTCTCGTGTTTTTCCTTTTTTTATATATATATAGTACAGAATGTTTGCATCAAGAGATTATTTGAAAAGAATTGGAAAAAAAAAAAATATTGTAAATAGGAACAAAGCTCTAAAACCCCGAGAGAAAGAAATTGAATTATTCCATACGGAGCGGGTTAATGTCTGGTACTCGCATTCCAGAAATTTCGGGTGCAAAGTCCTAAAGCGTGACCATCTTAATCTTTTTTGTGGGATTTTCGTGCTTTCACCAGGTTGCTTAGGGAATACTAATAGGCATTTTTCTTTTCCACTAACTTTCTGCTTTCCCATTTCATTGTTTCTGTTGCTTAGTCGAAAGTTCCAGGCGAAGCGGGCTCGTGCGCTGTGCAGTTTGGCGGTTGCTTGCACTTAGGAAAGATCCAGCGTGGAAGCAGCCCTAGAAGGAAGGTTCCTTCTGCGTAGGGTTGCTCTTTCTGGAAACAATATTAGGAGAAACGTATCTATTCCGTACTTCACCGTTTTTGGGTCCTGGCCGTCCGGTATATCCTTAACCTCATTCATCCTCCCATAGGTGTCCTCATTGGAGGCATAGGCACAAACGTCTGTCCTTTGATCATGACTAATACAATTTCCTGTCCCTACAATTCAGTTCAGTCTATTTGATTGGTACCCAAAATTAAAAAAGAAATAAGTTCTAATAAACGAATCCGAATATATTTATAGCAATGATTAAAATATAAGAAAATAAAGGAAATTGTTTTTATTGTTCATAATTATAGCGCATATTTATCCCATTTCTTTATGTGTTCTGCATTCTACCCCTTAGTCACCGAAATTTTGCTTCATAGCTACCGAGTAACGATAGACTCCAGTTGGATTGGATTGTACAGACAGGGGCTCTTTTGGGTCATTCAGCCATGCTCAAGATGAACAGCCAGGAACCAGGGGTGGTGAGGCATGGCTTAACACGGTCCCTAACATCAAAACCGTTTCAAAAGCAACCGCCACACCGCACACAACACCATCCCACTTCACTTGGCACTTTCAACCGCGCAAAAGAAGCAACGGAATGAAGTGAAGTGACAGAGCAGAAATTCGTAGAAAGAAAGGGACCAGAAGAAACCACGATAAAAACCAAAGTTTGCCCTAAGGGACCTGGTACATTTCGAATGCAAGTCTAAACGTTACCGTGTTAATCAATACGCAGCTCATGTGAAGTTTATTCTTTGAGTACTAGTTGCGCCTTCTAAACTCTTTCGGAGAACTCAGTATAGCTCTTTGACGTAATTAATATATTGTATTAATTTGTAATATTCTGAAGATTATTAAAGTAGTAAAATACAATTCTGTGATGTTGAGGTGGTAATAAAGACAAAGCAAATGAAGCAGCCTCTCATTTCCTCCTACAAACTGAACCTCACGTAATAAAATTATGTACTTGTTGAAGTGTTTTGTTGAATGTTAATTGCTTAGCTTTGCTAATGATTTGTGATATGTAACTGACAGATAAGTACATGAGCATAAAGTGTGCTACAAAGGAAACACAGTAATTATACGTGTTTTGTAGTGCTTTTATAGACTAAGCACTTGCTGGTTGGTTCAAGGTGGTCTGACATATAATGTATACCTAATTTAGATTTTTTTACAGAGCGTTCAAAGCAAAAAATATCGCTATGCGGATGGCTATGTCCAGAAAACTTATTCTAATTTCTTTGTCGTCTAATCTCTCACATACATATTCTTTCCTTCGACTTTGCGAATCATCTGCTGCCAAACCCAATTGGTGCATCCTCTAAGTCTGCGTTTCTAAACCTATGGGTGGGTCCTAAGGTGACGCGAAGTCTGCCGATAAGACAAGGGACCCGCAGAAATGTTAGCGCTTTAATAACATTCCAGCATGTGCTTAATTAGAGTAAATACATTTTTTTGCGTAACATGTGCTTTTTATTAGACTGTGCTACTTAATTTATATGTCTCGTTAGGTTTTATATCTTTCAAGGTGGATCCTGAAGCGGTTTAACTGCTCTGGGCGACGGATTTGATGCGGTTAGTTATTTTAACCGCTTTGTAGGAAAATTATTTCCGGATAATTCACGAACTAGCTCAAAAAACTAAGAAAGACACATAGTATAAGTGCTCCAGATGCAAGTAACTCTTTTAATGAAGGTGTTGAAGAGCACTGAAAACATCCGCCATTGTTTAATCTAATTTCAAATGGAGCTTGGTGTAAGCCAGTAGTGTGCATATCCTTTGAGTATATTTTGGTGTGCTTATTAACTCTCTAAGTAATGCTCTAATAATGCAAGTAATATAAAAATACGGAATATATAAAAGGGGAAGTGTTCAAGCATAACTGAAAGTAAAACCTGAAAACTGAACCCACAATATATGACGCTTCGGATAACTAAGTATCCTAGTCAGTTGGACTACAAAGAAGGATGTGTAGCTATCCGAAATGTTTTCTATTTTTATTCTTGTATGTATAATTTCCTTACTCTGGTATTCAAGAAGTGACCTTACACTGTAAAAAATATACTTAACTATCCGAAATATCGTATGAGTTGTGTGCCTATTTTCGCTGTTACTGTTTTTACATGTATTTCACAATTTTTTACAAACCTTATATACGTCTCCTAAGAATAGTTTCTAAATTTCCCTATTTACTACATATACTGAGTGAATCTTTTCATCCTGAGGATTGGTAATAGGCAATCCTACATTTTGCAATCCATCGTAAATGTAGGTGCTCTCAAGTGACCCGCTGCATTCACCACACCGTCCTATAAGGGAGTTCATCTCCATCTACTCTGTGTATATTGCTTCAAAACTACTCTTAATTTTGTATGTAAGAATATCTACAAAGAGTAAAATACCATTCAATGCCTTATGTTTCTCTTTCACGTTAATGTAAAGTTATTCGCATTTACTTGTTATGTTCAATAAAGCAGATACAGTAATTTGTGATTTAATTTAAATTTACATAATTATGACTTTTACATTAATAAATATCCCAGAATAAGCTGTATTTATTTATTTCGTGCCATAAAACAAACCAAAAGGTATACTTTCATGGGCCATTCTTTAAAAACCGGAACCTAACCGCTGAAGACCAGTGCGCGCACAGTGCAACACCAGTCAAAAAATGCCGAGATGCATGCCGAAATCGATCTGTCGCAGGAGAGAGTGTTTACGGGATAATGTGTAATGTATTATATTACTTCCTATACGTAAAGTGCAATTAATTACACCCCGTTGTTCTGCATGCTATTTTTTAATAACACAGAATTGATTAAGTTTTATATTTTGAATATTATTTTTAAGAGTATGTTCAAATTATTATTTTTTTTTTTTTTGCGTTATTGTAACTGAAACACATTGTTAACTATATATTTTCTTTCTATTAACGTGCGTTGTAACTATAAAGCAAACTGAGATAGCATTTCGTTGCGAAAAGTATTAAAGGTACTAAATTTAGCAATCCGGTTTTGCAAGAAATTTTTGTTTTGGCGTTACCCAAAGTTTCCTCAATCCTCTTTCTTTTTTTTTTCCTTTGTCTTTTTTTTTTTTTTTTTTTTTTTACCTCCCCCTCTCGCAGAGACAACGTTTTTATAAGAGAGAAATGTTAATGGAATTCTCTTGCTCAATTTATTTCCTGGAATATGACCGTGATAAAGCGCCATTTGTCAGGATTAGGTTCGGAAAGAGGTAACGTTGTTAGTTATCACATGAAGAATGGGCGAAGCTTAGCAAGGGAACCATGGCTGTAACATGTAGCAAGTGTATCACCCTAGCTCATTCTCATCACGTAGTGCTTGCAATTGATACAGGCATTAGCATTTGAGGATGGGTGAAAAACTGGTGCTACAATATCTCAGGTCGACTTTTCACTAACTTTTTACTCTGCATACCTTGCTCAGATATTTCAGCCAATTAATGCAATGAATCAAATAATAATGTCGCAAATAAGCCCCAAACTCTTATGAAGTTATGTAGTTTCATCTTTACAGAGCGGAGTAAAACAAGGCTAAAAGGTCCATTCTGTCATCTTGAACATAAAAAGTGATTAGTAAAATCATCTATTTTCGATTTCGAATAAGTACCCTTAGATTTATAATTTTTTTCCCCATTTTAATTCCCACATGTTGTCAAGAAAATAATTTCACATCCCAAAAAAGCAAAATAAAGAACAACAGCTTAGAAAACCTTCATAGTCATTTTCTGTCGCGGAGCAGACCCTATATTTTGGCGGTGCAAAACTTTGTGTTCGTATAGCAATGGTTGTCAAAAGATTCAACAATAAACACAACTAAATGTAGTAGCATCAGTAGTAGCAGTAGTGTACGAGGGTAGGTCCATAAGTTTCCGGCCTCGCCGATAAGGATTATCGCCCTCACAAAACATGTTGCGAGGTTAAATGAATAATTACAGCTGTAACTTCTGCTCCGCTGTGTTCAGCTGTTCAGATATAGTTGCATATGGCAGGTTATCTGTAGAAAATTGTGACATGTTCAGAATGGAGTTTCGAGCTGTTATTAGTTCGTCACAAAATAAGGACTTACTCCAAATGAAATTAAACAGCGATTGGACTGTGTATATGTGGAAGCATACCCCTTCATTTTCTACCGTAAAAGAATGGGTCAAACTTTTTTAGAATGGGTCGAGAAAGCATTGAAGACGAAGAGCGTCCAGGTCGCCCATTGAAGGTGCACACTCCTGAAAACGTCCTTGTGGATGGAGAAATTATGGAAGACCGATGGCTCAATGTTACAGAAAAAGCAGCAAGGTTGGGCCTATTTAAAACAACAGTCCTTCGAATTATTCATGAACATTTAAACATGAATAAGGTTAGTGCAAGATGGGTGCCTAGACTTCTTTTCTCAGTCAAAAAGCTTTTAGAGCTCTGCGGTGGCAACGGGAGAGAAGTTTGGCAAACCATTGTTACAGAAGCTATTGTCTTCTACTCTGATCTCTTGTCCTAAAGAGAATCAGTGGAATCAATTTTACATTCCCAAGGAACCGTTGTTGAGTCTGTATCGTCAAGTATCAATTCTCTGTGTTAACTACACGTGACAGTCCTGTCAAATAAATCTCCGTGAGGTAAAGAACTTCCTTTAATCTGGGATGTTTCATCCCTTGCTAGTAGAAACGAAGAAGCAATTATAATCTCGAATTTAGCAACATCCAGCTAAATTCTGCAGTACATAATAGGGTCCTAGAGTTTGTTCAGGTCTGTCCTTACAGAGTCTGTATTGAAGTGATACTATTTTAATTTTTCTACAGCTCGCAAGTTTTAATCATACTTTTTTCTCTATGGCATATACTTTTTACTTTTAAAATTTATAAGCGTTAATGGTCTTCGGTTGTTGAGGTGCTCTTAAAACTTATTCACACACATTCATTATTTATGATGTGGCATGATAAATGAATATCAATTGCCACATAATTAATGCAGCAAGTTACAACCATTCTCAGACAAAACTTTTCTCAAACTACTACCAGCTGCTACCTGCACATGCACTTTATGGGCTTGAAGACTGGCTTCTCCCAGTGCGGTACCGGCCCGTAATTCAAATAACCTCGTTGTACCGTACCAATTCTTGAAGCACAAGAAATACTAATGCGTAATTCAATGAACTTTATAACTATTTTTTCTTTCATCTACTTCATTGTCTACCATTCCGTTTATTTCATGACCCTTAAACTTATAGAACTATCTCATTATTGTCGTTACAAACTTCTTCTTGTTATAGGATTACAAAATTTGTGATACCTTTCCAAACGTGTTATGTTCTCCGTATCTCCCACTCTTTAGTTATTCCTTAAGAACACATGAATGCATGAAAGATTTTGGGACAAGCTTTTGTACACTACAAGCTAGCTAGGCCTCCAGCCTCTAATTCGTCGCTTCCAAACCGCACATATGGTATACGGAGCGATTCAGTGAACTACAAATGAACAATGAACAAGTTGGTGTTTTTCTTCTTCTTCCCACTGCAGTGTTTCCCGTCAGGTCTAGAACAAAGTCAAGCTAGCTTCTGGCTGTCAACGTGGATCTGATAGTGGTTGAATTCGGTTCAGTTATTACGATTGGTGTGTTTTGATCTCTGCATAATCATGAAGAGATTTATGGCTCATTAAATACTTTTTAAAATAGTTATTATTGGAGCGTTGAGAAACTTGATATCGGTCATGAAGAGCCCTTCCGTGACGAAAAAAATTATGTATTATGCGCCATGAGCGGAAAGGCCTTTATTTCCCCTCGAGGCAACAGTTGATTCCCTTACATACCTGAATATAGAATATAACTGACAGAGCGATTATTTCAGTGATAGAAATTGAAAGAGATTCCAGAATCACAGAGTTATTACTAAGGATTTGTGATCTTTGCGGTTCCCCGAACTAAATCCTTGTCACTTTGTACCTGGGGTATATTAAAGAATACCATATACAACACAAACCCACATACCCCAAGAACTGTAACAAAATATCAGCCAGAAAAGAGCCAGAACTACTCAACGTGAACTATAGCGAGTGATGAATAATTTTTTTAAAGAGGTGCCAATAATATATGAACAACGATGGTGGCCAGTTTCAGCACCGCTTTAAAATAGTAAGTAAAATCTTTTAAGATAGTTGAGAAACTGTTGTATGGTTTCAGCGCCACTCTACGATACTCCCAGGTGGCAATGAACGCCGCTCAGGCCTAAAGGCAAAACACCGCAAGTTGGTTCATGGCTGATTGAGTCGTTCTGTTCAATGAAACTCCCAAGTATTCAGGATGAATGAGCCTGGGCTGGACATCACTCTCAGCCGCTGCCGGGAATCGAACTCGAACTTTCTACCTAGCGTCAATTTTTGCAGACATATAGTGCCATCCATCCAAAACTAGTGTTTCACTAGTTTAGATAAAAGGGAATATTTGTGTGTTCATTATTTTAAATAAAAAAAATATAAAATAGATCATGGGATTAAATGATGATGAAACGGTGTAGTAAAATATTTTTTTCAATTTAAAAATTGTAAAAATGCTTACATTTTTAAATATAATGTTGTCATTTGCTATGAGAAAGACATGGTAGTTCACATTTTGAAACACTGCTTCAGAAATGCGGCCTTTTCTCTGATGTTTGTCTAATGTAACCGGACTTCAGCGTAAGTTGTTAGCATTTAAAAAAATCGTTTAAAAGAATGCGAAACACTGGTGGTTTAAAACGTTATATAAATAGGACTGGTCTTTCTCAAAAGGTTTTTTCGGCGAAATCAGTTGTAAAGGCTGTAAATAACTACTGACATACTAAGAAAACCGCCGATATTACATCTTCCAAATATGGTAGCAGCTGTTCAAGAGTTAATCTGGGTACCGCCGCGAAGCTTGTTATATACACAGTGGTTATTTGGGCCACCGATTGTATTTTTCTTATTTGCTCTTTGCCTGAAGTAAATGGAGCATAGTTCTGGGAACTCTGACTCTGGCACCGAAATTTCAAAACATAATTACTTTAAAAATAACCTGGGACTCAGGAGAATAAGTTCGGTACTTGAGCCACCTCCAGGAGGAATGGATAAGGTATGGGAGACACAACTGGCCGCCAAGAATGTAAATGCGGTGACTGCGCGGACAAAGATAGGGTTTCTAATGTGTTTCCAGATAGAACATCCCGACGCCAGTAGAGTCCTCTCCTTCGAGATATTCAAGCCCCTCAGAAATTGCAGACACCAAGACAGAAACCTTTCAAAAGCGCAAACCACCATCACAAACATGCCAACCCACCTACCCTGTTATTTTAAACCTGTAACAGAACCAACGAAATGACACGGGACAATTCATGGAATATAAATATCCATACCAGCATCCACCTAATTGACCAGGGAACCATGAAAAAACCCGAGGTCAAAAAGGCCGCCCAACGGGAATTGAAACCGTGACCTCTCGTTACCGCCTGAGCTACCGCGCTGGTTTACATTGAGGGGCTACATATATTACAGAAGACGCATACACTCAGATCGATGAATGTTGACATAGAAGGTGAATCCGTGGCAAAGAAGTATTAACTCGGCATTTGCCCTTTCTTAAAACGGACCGCGTAAAACCTCAGTTAGGTTAGTAAACAGCAGGATTTGAACTTGAGACCTCCTAAATATCAGCCACAAGGGATACAAGCAAATTAATGCCCCTGAATGGGTGTGAATATATGAAAAAACAAAAGTGAAAATAATTTTCATTGGCAGAAATTTGCGTTTTTGCTTGCGTTGTGTTATTTTTTATTTTTCCTCTTATCAGACACTACGTCTTTCCTCTAAAAGTTTTGGCCTTCTGAACAATTTTGCGCTATTCACCCCTATCATGTACGCAGTTCTCCAATCTTTTACTTTTTTTTTTTTAAGTCTTTTATTATGCTATCTCCGCAAAATTTGGATTTTATGTTCCTTTTTTTTAAAGTTATTCTACTTGTTGAGGAATTCGCTTAGTTTAGTAGTTCCTGCGTGACGGACTTTTATTCATTAGATTTGCTAATGCTCAGAAAAACTTTAACTAATTAATAGCTTAAGCCGTGAAAGTCTACCCTTTTTAAATATTAAATTTACAAATTATGGTTATTGTTTCTATAGTGATCAACTGATTTTTTTAAAATTGTTCTTCGATGTGCTTGGAACCTGTTACATGGGACATCTCGCATCGCCCACGTTCGTATTCAGATGCCACTCCAGGACGCGAATCATTTGTGGCTCGGCCAACACCTGCGCGCGTTTTATTATGTTTACAGTTAATATTCCCGCAGCACTCGCCCGCTCTATCTTCTCGTTTTATTTTCTCTGCTATCTCGGCGAAGCGATCAGGGCACGGAGTTTGGATTCCGCTCGCATTACGCCTCCTGCAGCTTACGGGGTTTGATCACGTGAAAGGAAATGTAATTGACTCTTGCGGTGGTGTTAAATAGAATCTGTGTTATATCAGCATCATCCGCACGGTTTAGCCAGAGGCCATCTTAGTGTCTGTGAGCTTATTGAAATGATGTAGTGATATATACGCATTCAGTTCTGGAGTATTTTATTGTTTCCATCTTAAAGCAATTTACTTTTAGTGAAGATAAATGTATATCCATACCTTAGAAGCTCTAAATTATTATTATTATTATTATTATTATTATTATTATTATTATTTTTTAAGTTTACGAAAACAGATCAGCTTTTCATACTTTGTTTACAGCTTGATAAGATAAATAGGATGGTGTGGAACAATATATCTTTATTATAAATCTAGCCGTACATGAATAAAGAATAAAAACCAAATTATTTGTATTTATGGAAAGCCTTTCTTTCAATATGGGTCTATTACTGAATTATTTCCCAATTCATGTAATTAGTAATTTTTCACTTGCCGACCATAACCTAATTATACTGCGTTACATAGGACACCAGTATCTACATTTGTTGTACAAAGCAATGTCTATATAAAGGAACGTCAGTGACAACTAACAGATTACGGGCAATCCTTATGAAATAGGACACCAATGAACCTTATAATTTAACATTACCTTTGATAAATCTAAATAAGATATCCGCGAGTTCATTATATCGCCTGGCCGCGGATTGCGAGCTCCGCGCAAGGTTACCGTTCTAAAGCTCCCGCGTTATTTATTCATGAGTTATAGTAACATGTACTTAATGACTACTAACCTTGTTATAAGTGGTGTTGAAAGTGGGTCCATCTGCATTCAGACATTCCTGGCTACTTCGGATGAAATTTCCATTTACACGTATAAGTTCTTCTTTCGTAATGTTCATAGTTTCTGTTTCTATATTGTCCTTAAGTTCGTCTATAGTGTGAGAATTGCTTCTATTTAAATAAATTCATGCCTCATCTGAGAAAAGTATTAAATGTTGGTCAACAGTACCGCCAACGATATTTTTTAAAATCTATTTACAGAAATTTACTCGTTTTTCATGTTACGAGGTTGTAATTCATGAACTATAGTCACTTTATAGAGTTTCAGTCCTAAACTATGCTAACGTCCTCGACAAAACATAGCCTAGAATCGTGTAAAAAAACTTCGTTGACATTGACATTAACATCACGTCTAGTTTTATTTTTTTCAATTGCCATTTTTTGAAATAGTGTAACTTTCTGCTACAAATAGACACATCATCTAATAATTAGAACTTTAATTTCAGCTATTGGTGAATTCTTGTCTTTGTTAAAAACAGCTTCGTTTACGAAATATTTGTGATAGTTGTAGATAATGTACGTTATGTAGTATTTTCTGATAGCATTATATTTATTATGATGACTATTTCACTTATGTGACGTCATCTTAAAATCGGCCAATGAAACGAAACAAAAGGTTCAATTTTGACCAATCACAGCCGGATTACGGAGTGAAATTATCGAAAATTATCAAATCCATTTTATTACGTAACGTGCGTTTGTCTGTTGTCACTGTAGCCAACTCTATACCTCCACTATATAATTCCTGAACACGCATTATGGTACACTTTTGCTAGAGGCGATGGGGAGCTATTGATAGCAGCAAAAGCATGGACAATGGACAACCACAACGCAAAATAGAGGATTCTTCAGAGCGTTATGGTGAAGCGTCAAATGTGCAAATTAATCTTATCATCATTATTAGAAATTCCAAACTACTCTCTCTCAGTTGGTACTAGAAAATCGAACGGTAGCGATTGTAATAATCGACTTTTGTCCATTTCAGTTTCACGGTTTCTTAATAGAATAGAAATTCATAAGCATAACAATTTATACAAGTGTTAAAAGTCTGTGCGCGAATTTCAAATATATATAACTTTTATTCTTATTCTATTTATGAAATAGTCCTAAACCCGTACTTTGTTCTTCTCTATTGGCATTACTGACAATCGGTATTTTTCTGTCGCAAGATTACTTGAAAAGGTTAAGTACAAATATACAATTATTACAATTTTGAAGCCAAGTTTACAGGAATTATATTTAAATTCTTTTTTAAATTCGTGAAATAGTCCTAATAAATATCACTCGAGAGTCTCAGTTTCCAGATAAATTCACACACTATGTTCGTGATATTACTTGTGATAATTATATTCAGCTATTTATGTAGAATTTTAGTAAGAGCGTTAGAAAAATAAAATTCATTTCAACTAGAACTATAATCACTGTTCGTAGACAGATCACTGGAACAGGATTCACAGTGACTGGGTGAAAGTACTGTACAGTTATCGACACTGCAGGAATATTTTGTCATCTTTCCTAACTCCATTCATAGATACTAATATGATAGCCTCATATTTGTAACAGAATATCAATTTGTGATTTATCCGCCATATCTAATTGCGAAGTTGTTATCTGATACATAGGATAATCGATCTGTATGGGAAATTTGAATATGCCACCACTACAGCTTTACACCCTACGCCACTTAACACAATAACAAAAGAATAACTATTTGTTGCCATAGATTTTAGCAGGTTATGAGCGTTTATTAACTGCAGTTATAATAACTTTAATAACAGTATTTTGCTTCTTTTAATTTTTTTTTTTAAATTTTGTATCATTGCGCCTCCTTTGTCTTGTAATTTATTATAAAAATACACAAACTTCGAGTTTTGCCTATTGGAACAGGTTCTACTGTTCAACTTAACAACAGTCCACTCGTATATCAGTGTTTAGGTTTTTTTTTTTTATTCAATATGACAAAATGATACCTTTGAAACATTTTCTTTTCCTTTTTTATGTTGAAAATTTCGTTTTTACAATATGCCACCGGCGATTTCGAGGCCAAAATTCAATAGTACTTTGTTATATAAAATATTAACGTATATAGTAGTTGCCACTTGGTCAAAATGTGAATAATAATTGTCATTTCAATAACGTTGAACTAAATTAAAATACATAGAAAGTGTTGGGGGAAGAAGATTAAGTTAATCCCTATAAATATAATTAAAAATTGACTTTTAATTACCTGTGCAAAAGTAAAAACTGTGTAAAATGCCGAGATCCTCATGTGCCAACTTTATTATGGAGATAAAAATCGAGAGCACTTGTCTACATAACACGTTTTGAATCATACAATAATACTCACCTGGTACACCTGGTTGGACATATGTAGTTTTTGTAGTAGGATTTTTAACATTGCATTTCGTTAACTGTAGCTATAAAGAAATTTACTAATTTTTCATCATGCTGAAATAATATGAGATTTGAAATTGTATTTATAAATGTAATTGTTGCATGTAGTAATTTGAAATATTTAATTTCTACAACAACGCACTCGGTTAATTTTTAAATTATTTATATTATTCATTAATTAAAAGTTTAAATATATTTAATAATTATGTATTTTTTTAATCTTCAGCTTATTCCACACGTTTAATTTAAAAAGTAGTAAATAGTGTTAAGTTAGTTTCGCTTGCCTGTACTAAGTTTTGATGAAAAGCCCAAACCTGCAGGATTGTTCCCTCTTTGTTCCTTTTACTGCTGTTCACATTACGAGTGGTGTATGAGAATTGCTATTATGATAATGCACCTCTAGAGGGTAACGTTTATGTTCATTTTCATTAGGTAGGAGAGGGAGGAAAAAAAGGAGAAGGAGAGCAGCATTCTGCCATGTCGTACATTTCTCTCGCGTTGTAAAATGTTCCTAACATTTCCAACAGCCGGCGTTTTATGCGAAGATTAACTGGCAACTGAGCGAAAACGTGTTCATGTTAACCAAAAAAGGAATACAACGTAACTTTTAACCTTTTCCCTTGCGTTTGTGAGTATATTTGATACCCTCATTTATTTGCTTGCGATTTGTCAAACATTTTTGTATGAAAAAAACAGTGTTTTGGAAAAACGAAAGAAACAAGCATCCAATTATTTTAAGTACAAGTTATCGATATCAACATATGAGATTAACATTCGAAAAGTATCGAAGTCAATATCCATTCTAGACTAGCTCTTTCGTGGCTTTCTTTACAAATTTCCTGATTGCATATTTCCCCAGCACAAACCCCCCAAAAACTGTCCAAAATAGCAATAAAAATTAAATAATACTGTAATGTGCCATCTTTATGACAGAAAGTGAAATTAATGCAGTAAATAACAGTAATGAAAATATAATTTCGATGAATCTGTCTCTTGAAAGATTCAACAGGAAGAAACATGGACATATAAAATTGAATTAGTCGTAAAAGCGCAAGAAATGGAGTAGCAATTTTAACTAGAGCTTGTAACCCGTCTCTTCCGAGTGTTCCAATCTTAGAAGTTGGTTACGCTTTCGCCAGGCAGGGAAGGAAGTTTTCTAAGTCCAAGTAAACATCTGTGGCATCATTAGTAAGGGAATGTAGAATTTACCTGAGAATATTTTCTCTCTTATAAAATTCTAAAGCAATTTAACTATTAATAATAATTGAAAATAGCTGTAAAACTGAAAATGTAAATTTAGAAGAATTGAAACCTCCCGTTATTCTTTACTTTTTTTATGTCGTGTCATGTCAGTATTTTCAACTTTTGATTCCATGCTTTAATTTTTCTCAAGAGTCCATTCAGCTTGTCACTTGATGTAGAGACGTTTTATTCCTCAATGGTAAACACTTATGGTAATTCATTTACGGCTCCTGCTTCGTTCAAATGTGTGATGTGTGATTTTCGAATTATCTAGTTTGTTTTCTTATAATTTAAATGTAGTTAACCATCACATTTACTGACGTTGTTTAGAACTCAAATGTTACATTGCCAAAATTTAAGAGGTAAAAAACTGTAAATCAGTCTTACGTGAGAAAAATCTTTCTTTAATTTTTATATAATTTAACTCAACCAATCGTTGCACAATTAAATTAAATTTTTCTAACATAGCTTTCATTTTTCTTGCACTGCAGTGATGTAGAATAACAGACATCTGATTTGGAGGCAATTGTGTGCATGATAGCAGCGGTTTAAAAGAGAACCTTCCTCTAAAGATATTAAGTAACTCAGTAGTTAGCATTTTGGACTTAGGTGTGTCAATTCATTTAGTTGAAGCGAGTAATTTTTATCATTAACTCCTACTTTGTAAACTTTGTGTTAGATGTGACGAAAAATAGTATCATTATTCAAAGGATATCTTCCTCTCTCTATTTCTTTAAAAGCAAATAACATCGAAGTTTCAGCCACTAGCAATTATTTAAGTTAATTACTAAATTTCTTACAATGAACGACAAAAATTCTTTAGTCCATTATTGACTGTTGAATTTACTGTAAACTTGATAGCAGGTGGCTATATCTTAGACCATACTGTAAGGTTATTTAGGTTATGGGCCAGCAGAGAGTGACTGTACAGGAGAAGCCAATATCCAAGTTCGTATAATGAATATACAGGTAGTAGCTTGTATTTAGATTAAGGAAGGTTGTGCGTGGGTTAATATGTTGCTCCTAATTTTCATCATGTGTAAATCGTGTGTCAGTTGTTCTTCGTTAGTTGTGTAACTACATAAATATAGTGCAGAATGAGTTTTATATATGATATTTGTATGAATGCGGATTATTGCAGAGAAATGGTAAGGCGATTCGCAAGAAAACATTATGGCAATCCATGTTGCAGGTGGAGAAACTCCTCAATAACCAACGGCGCTTATGTGCCCATAACTTAAATAATCTCACTGTATATGCTCTGCTAAAGTTCCGAAACAATTGAAATCATTCATCGGTGTTCTTAACATTTCCTCGGCCGTGGAGAAACACATACAACTATCGACATAGATATTGTAGGTATATGCTAACACTCTATTTAAACTTCCACGTTTGACCGAGGTCGTTAAGGCACGGGCTCTGAAGTGGGAGGTTTGGAGTTGGATTCCCGAGAGGATCGTTTTTTCTTGCTGAGGTTTTTTTCAAAGCTTTCCTCGGTCCTCAAATGGGAAATGACCAGGAGGTACCCTAAAATTAGGCCTGGAACGTTTCCCTTCATTAAAAGGTTCTTTTCCAATTTACACTTTCATCTCAAGTATGATAAATAGCCACCGCCTGTGATATCTCAACAGCAAAAAGTTAACCTATTAAAAAAAAAAAAATCTCAAAGACACGATATCTATGATTTAAACGCTTCCAGCGCATTGTTGAAATCCACTGTACGGTGTACCGGAGCCAATAAAGTTTGAAAACCATTGGTTTAGATACTGG